>OY019130.1:59825544-59923368 GCA_955652365.1 Eristalinus aeneus | reverse complement strand
CCGAATCGCGAAAGGGGTTGCCGATGTTTTAAATGCAATGAGTCTGGCCACATTGCGCGGAGTTGTCCCGAAACACCACCAGCAGGAATTTCGACACATGTCAACCGGTTGGTTGTTCCAGACGTAAAGGTACCAGTGAAAGTGCATGGTGAGGAGTATCAAGCTCTCGTGGACACCGGTAGTGATCTTACCTTAGCTAGAGACAGTCTGCGCGAAGTTTGGGGTATAGACAAAATGCAATATGAGGGAACTGAAGCTATGGCATTTGCCATTCAGCCAACTAAAACTCTGGGCGCAGCATCTGTGGAAATGGAAATCGCAGGCGAGTATTACAATTTCTTTTGTCATTTTTGCCTGATAATTGGTTGTCTTACGAGATATTATTAGGCAAAAATTTATTGCCTGAGGTCAGTCTTGTCATCGAAGATGGTGTCGTACAGATCTACAAGAAGTTTGTTGCAAATAAGAATCCACTAGCACGTATCAATACAATCTCTTGCCCTCAGTTTGAGCTTGCTGAGAGTTTAAACACAATCAAGAATCATGCTGTGCGAAAAGAATTGAGGGATATTATCGAACAATATAATCCAAAACGCCCAGTATCAGCGAAGGTGCAAATGAAGATTGTGCTCGATGATGAGAAGCCCATTTATCAACGACCTCGGCGTCTAGCCCCCTTAGAAAAGGAAATAGTGGATAGACAGCTGACCGAATGGCTTCGCGAAGGAATAATTCGAAACAGTAGTTCGGATTTTGCAAGTGCTATCGTCTTAGAGCGCAAGAGAGATGGCTCTCTTCGAATTTGTGTCGATTACCGACTGTTAAACCGACACATATTAAAAGATCGTTACCCATTACCGATTATAGAAGAGGTACTTGAACAATTATACGGTGCGGTAATATTTTCCACTTTGGACCTCAAGAACGGCTTTTCCCATGTGGACATTGAGGAGCAGAGTAAAAAGTATACGGCCTTTGTTACACCTGATGGCCATTATGAATTTAACAAAGTTCCATTTGGATTATGTAACTCTCCTGCAGTGATCCAGAGATATGTCAACGAGGTTCTGCAGGATTTGAGGCGTAAAAGTGTGGTCCTCGGTTACGTGGATGACCTAATAATTCCGTCAAGATCAGAAAAGGAAGGGATCGAAAGATTGAAAGAAGTCTTAAGAGTGGCTGAAGAAAATGGAATTACTATTAATTGGAAGAAGTGCACGTTTCTGCAAGAAGTGCACGTTTCTAGGTCATGTTGTTAAAAATGGTAGCATTAGACCATCGGAAGAGAAAACGTTGGCAATTAAAAAGTTTCCCGTTTTAAAAAAAACAAAGTCTGTTATGCAATTTCTCGGATTGACGGGGTATTTCCGAAAATTTATCCCGGGATACACTTGCATTGCTAAGCCGTTATCTGATATGACAAAGGAAGATGCAAAATTCATCTGGGGCCCACTGCAGGAAGAAGCCTATAAAACATTGAAGGAGGCTCTATGTCGAGAACCAGTCTTGAAGCTGTTCAACCCGCAGCTGCCAACACAACTGCATACTGACGCGAGCAAGGAGGGATACGGAGCAGTTCTGGGTCAGAAACATGATGATGGCAATATCACCCAGTCTTTTTCCTAAGCTTTAAGACAACGGATGCAGAAAAACGATATCCGAGTTATGATCTTGAAGTACTAGCTACAGTTAAGGCTTTGAAAAGACTTCGCATATATTTGCTCGGTTTACAGTTCGAAATTTTCACGGATTGCCAAGCGTTTAGGCTAACTATTAGAAAGAAAACTCTCAACAGTCGAATCGCACATTGGGCATTACAATTAGAGGAATTTAACTGCGAGGTCAAGCACAGATCAGATACGACAATGCGACATGTGGACGCCCTCAGCCGACATCCGGTGAACATTTTTACACTTGAAGATGGATATCTTACAATAATTAAACGAGCCCAACTGAAGGATGATTACTGTTCAGCCATCCGGGGAATTGTTAACAAAGCTGGGTCGTACGCAGACTTCGTCGTTAGAGGTGATACACTTTACAAATTTGTTGATGGTTCCTATTTGCTGGTCGTACCCAAATCTCTGCAGAACAACTAATACGTATGATGCATGAGAAAGGACACTTTGGTAAGAGTAAGCTTTCAAAATTAATCCAAGACGATTATTATATCCCACAGGTTGATCAAAAAATTACGAATTCTATAAGCAACTGCATAACGTGTATACTCGCTGCAAAGAAAAGTGGGAAAAAAGATGGATTCCTGCACCCAATCATCAAACCTGACCAGCCGCTGAGCACTTATCATTTGGACCATTTAGGACCACTTCCATCAACCGCGAAAAATTATCGGTACCTCTTAGTCGTCGTCGATGCTTTTTCCAAATTTATTTGGATATATACAACCAAAACTACCAACACGAATGAAGTGATAAGTCGTCTGGAGCTCCAATCTCAAGTCTTTGGACATCCACAACGTTTGATTTCCGATAAAGGTGCAGCTTTTACGTCAAACGATTTTCAAGCTTATTGCAGAGAGAGGAGCATCAATCATCATCTGGTAACAACAGGAGTCCAAAGAGGAAATGGGCAAGCGGAGAGATTAAACAAAACCATAATCCAAGTACTAACGAGACTTTCAATTGAGGATCCACTAAAGTGGTATAAGTTTGTTGCAAGATTTCAGTGTGTTATCAATTCGACCATCTCGCGAAGCACGGGTAGAACACCATTCGAGCTGATGTTCGGTATAAAGATGAAGTTAAAAGAAGGCATAAATCTCAAGCGTTTATTGGAGGAAGAAATAGTGAGCCGTTTTGAAGAAGACCGTGTTGAGATGAGAATGGATGCAAGGAGACAGATACAGAATGTTCAAAGAGAAAACAAAATTAATTACGATAAACGACGAGAAAAAGGTACTACATATGGCTTGGGAGATTTGGTCGCAATACAGAAAACTCAATTCGCTACGGGTAAAAAATTGTATCCAAAGTTCTTAGGCCCCTATGAAGTGGTAAAGGTGAACCGAAATGAGCGGTATGTAGTGAAGAAGATTGGCAATCACGAAGGACCTAATCAAACTTCAACAGCTGCCGATTATATAAAGCGTTGGTCTTCATTTCAGTCAAACTCGGATTCAGATTCTGAGACTTTTGAAATTGGACGGGTCTCAGAGGTTGTCACTTCGGCTGAGGCAGCCGAACTTCAGGATGGCCGTGCGTGGAAGAATTCTGGAAACAGAACAACAGTCTTTGGCAATGAAAGAAATGGAACGGTCATGTGAAGAGTATCGGGGAAAAAGAGAGAGCAGCACAACAAATCGAGTAGTCGAAAACGAGAAGCCGGAGAAGAAGCATGCAAGGAAAAGACGGGAAGCGAAAAGCCATGCAAAGAAACCTTTTTTCCCGTTGTTCGTTAAAAATAACTTTTTAAGCATCTTTGTGTTAAATTGAATTCTTTTTTGTTCTTCCCTTGAATTAACTTTGTTTGATGTGTTAAAATGAATAAAATTAATTCTTGGTTTTTTTGTACAGAATAACCAGTGTATATAATTTCTGAATCCCATGCAGCCTTCTTCCAAAATATTATTATAATTAATTTAACTACATATATATGTATATGAGAAATAGAAATATGTGTAGTTTAATGCCGCTCTTCATTATTTACCATAATCTTAATTCGGTTACATTTCCTTACCGGAAACGGGACCTCGTTTTAGTGCTAGTATGCATTTTTTTATTATCTTGTTTATGGGTTTTATGATTAATGTAATAAAGATGTTTTGCAATAAATATGAAGAGCCTGTCTGATCATAGAAAGAAGTAATTAGCATAATAGTGACAAAGTCGAACATGGTACAATCATTTCAAAATTTTACTTATATATGTATGTAATTGAATGTGGGGTTCATTCATTTTAGTCAAATTAGAATTTATTAGTGCAGAATTTGTGCGAAGATTTTGTTACTATTTGAAATTGCAGATAAGATAGCGAAGTAAGTACAGAAATAGGAGTTTAGGGAGGGGAACTGATTAGGGCTGATAAAACAAAAAATTCCTAATATTGTATAAATAATTTAATACAAGAAATAAAAAAAGGAGCATATTTAAGTTCATATATTTATTTATAGTGATTAGGTGGTATGTAAGGTAACAAATATATCATATCGTTTTATTCCTCTCTTGTCATGCTCCTTGAAGTTTTATTAAGTGGTAACATATTAATTTTGCATCTCGGTCTTGATTCAAATGGTGTATGTGCTGGCATTGTACAACAAAACTGATTTTGTTTATTTTATGTCGAAATAGAATTCGATTCAAATTTTGATTGTTGCCAGGAGGAGAACGGGTCTGTAACTCAGTAAAATCACTGTTAACTAAGTTATTTTAAAAGTGAACTTTTACCACTTTTGAAAAAACCAACTCATACGCCGACACCAATTAAAATTAGCTTAACCGCTACAAGTTCCTTCCCTACTTTCGCATTCGAGCGATATGTATATACGTATGAAACAATTTGATTTCAGACTTTTTGAAAAAAATGAAGTGGATTAGAACTAGATGTATTGTTACCGATTGCATTCTAGAGCGGGCTACAACCAAATACGTGGTGTGGATTGCGTTGCTTAATGAAGAAACTCATACGCAATTTCAAAGCAAAAGAAGCCATATATTTTTCGCTGAGGAACCATTATGCCAAAAATAAGTGAAACAATTTTACAAAATGCATCGAGGTTCCAAATCTCCATTTCTCTGAATGGTTTCTTAGCACAAATGAATGCTATAAACATAGAATAGAGAAAAGCAATTCCTATGGACAGGAGAACCTGTTTTTAAACATATGTATATGCGTTTTTTGTTTTCATTATTAAATTAGAAACATGCGTTACATTCGCTTGCAACAAACAAACGAAGACTCATTCTTTCTCCCACTAAAAGCATCCCTGTACGTAAACACATCATTTCCTTTTCTCACAGGAAAGTATACCCAGATGTCTCACCGCCATAGAAAGGACAGCCATATGAAACTGAAAAGCTCGATTATATACCGATTTTACCGCCATTTTTTTTCTCTTAATCATTCGAGAGCAAAGCGCTTTCAGTGAGAGGCAGTCTCTTTTAAAGGATCTCCGTAACTAAAGCAACCGAATAACAGAATATATACGAAGTGTAGCTGGATGTGTATGGTACAAACACAATCATACGTAACACATGCGTTATCATAAATAGACAAAATTTGTTTCTCTCCTCCTTTCAGATGTTCGGCAAGAGTTGCTACATTTGATGAAATATATAGATAGATTTTCAATTTCAGGGCTTATGGTTCGATTTTATTTTATATTTAATTGATTCGGCAGTCACCTTAGGTTATTAAATAGAAAATGAAATGATGTGTTTACGTAACGAGATGCTATTAGTGGGATTAAGAATGAGTCTTCGTTTGTTTGTTTCAAGCGAATACAGGTTCTCCTGTGCATTGTCCGTTTGCAATTTTTGAACAATAGAACAAGTATTAAAAAATTGGTGTTGTCTACTCTATGTTTATAGCATTCTTTTGTGCTAATAAACCATTCCATGAAACGGAGATTTTTAACCTCGATGCATTTTTGTAAAATTGTTTCTTTTATTTTGGGCATAATTGGTTCTTCAGCAAAAAATCCAGTAAACACTTCTACATGCAAACGGCTTATTTCAAAATATTTTTCTGATGGCCATAGAAGCAATGGTTTTTCATTTATTAAGTTAAATTCTTTTAGCTTTATTAACACCTCTGTTAAATTAAAAGCTTAGACACATTTCTGACAAATACTTTCCATTTTGCTAAGAGTCTTGAAGAAACAGGATCCAGCAAAACATCTCACTGAAACTTCATCGACTTCGAATATTATAACAAAAATTTCATTCTCTTCATTTAAATTGCTGCATATTTCCTCTATTTCTGCTCTGCTTTCCTCATAATCGTCTGTGTTTTGTCTACATATGACGATATTTTCTTCCTTATCGTGTGTAAACGTGCTCCAATCAAGGTTGAGGTAGTCAGAATCGTCCTCTTGACAGTTGGAGAATTTTGAGTTAAACAAAGATTTTAAAGACAAAACTTATTGTTGTTTTTGTAGACTGTTTACTATTTTTATAGAATATAATTGGTTTTTAGAGTTCTTTTCAAAACTTGGGTATATAGCTGACTTTAAACTACACATATTTATGTAGTTTCTTTAAGATAATATTTCAAATTGGAGCGTTGTTAGCAAAGTAAAATGGGTCGTGGTCATTGTACTCCCGAGAAACGTGCGTTAATAAAAAAAATGCTTTTTGAGGATAAAACTTACAAATTTGTAAGTGAAATTGTTTGGTGTTTAAATAAAATCAAAATAAAAAGACGAAGCGAAAAGAAGAAACGAAACCAGCCCACGCCGATGAAAGACAAATAGTAAGATTAGTCAACCGTAACCTGGTAAAGAAGAATTTACCTGCCAGAAGTCCAAGAAAAGTAGCATTACTGTCAAAAATCAATCTGGGAACCTTCTAAATGGCGCAATATATTATGGAAGGACGAATCCAAAATAGTTTTATTTGGTACTCCTGGGATCAGGATATTTGTTCGCAGGCGAAAAAACCAAGAGTTTCAACTAGCAATATTGTAATGCACGGCGGATCAAAAATTAACGCAAGGGTACGCTGTTCCCGTTATGCTACCGGTCCCATTCAACGGATGATGACCGCCGGAGTTTGTTTCAACATAATGAGATAAACCATGCTACCTTACACACAGTGAATATGCCGCTTAGATGGATTCTACACATACAACCCCTATGTGCACCAAAGTTCAATTTCATAAATACAAGCAATCGGTATAGTGATCACTCTTCGATGTTCTCTTTGAATTTTTCTCTGCGCATTATTATTTCTTGTCGGCTGGCTGCTTCTCTTTCTATAATAGAAAGCGTTTGTTGGCTGGTTTTTCAAAACGACAGCCAGTATTTTGTTCTGCGTGAGACATCTGGGTATACTTGTCTGTGTCTGTGCTTCGATTAGTAGTGACTTCAACCATGGCATTCGTACATATATATATATATATATATATATATATATATATATATATATATATATATTTCGTTCACTATTAAGTTCGAATCACAGACAGTTATACTTGGCTGTGTTCGAATAGTGTTTCTTTTATACCAAATATAAATTGGTGCTAAGAATTACTCTTATACTAGTGAGTATTAATGGTATAATATGCCAATATAGAATAATAATAATCGCACCATAATGTAAAATGGACATAGATTGGACATTTTAGAAGGCGCAATAATATAAGAAATAAATATTTAAAAATATATGTAGCAGTGCGTTTAATGCTATAACACTACAATGCAACTGTCACAAAGATTCAACACTCCTCTTTGCTTAGAAGGGAATTACTTGTCTTGTATAAGCATTAAGGTTTAATGAAACCGAATTTCATAAGGTAAAAAAGATATATCCTTTTATTGTAAAGAAATTGGGGAAAGTAAACTATTTCTCTGAAGATTGGATCGCGTACAGGACAGCGCCAAAGATTGAGGTAATTAATATCCTCTTGCAGAGTGACTTAAAGAAAATCCAACGATTTTGCTACGACTAGAAGTTGAAAATCAAAATCAAGTGTGAAACCATTCTGTTCCGAACTCCGTTGTACAGGGCTTCAAGGGACACGAATGTAAGCTTTCGTAAGTTCGGCATTTTTGACCCACATAGGCGACCATTAGCTGTGGTGGAGTGTGGTGAGATATTTGGGCATTATGTTGGACCATTTTCTGTATGGAAATATTCATGCAGCAACTGGTCTGGCAAAAGCCAGAAAAGCCTTCGCTATGGCAAGTAGGTTGTTTTACAGCAGCCAACTTTTTTTTTGTATATTTATATTTATATTTATTTATATTATTTATTTATAATTAAATTTATAGTTATTTATTTATTTATTTTATTATAAACCTTTTTTTATTATTATTTATATATATATATATATTCTTTTTTATGTATTCGTTATATTGTATATTAATTAATTTTGCTCTATAATTTTGTGTTTTAACATCTATGTGTTATTTATTTTCTAACATATATACATTGCATCTTTATACTACAATATATATATATTTATTTACTTTACAGTTAAGAAAATAATCAATTTCCTTGAAATCAAGAAATTACGTCACCACCTTCCTTTACTTTGTTACGATTCAGTCTTTGTTTTTGTGTCTTTTGTTTTTTAAAAGAGGTTTTTATTAATAGCATTTCCTCTCCGATAATTATATATTAACACATTTAACTTGCCAATAAACATGTACATTGTCAGTAGTAAGGTGATAATCAAATCCCTGTAAATTGTGCAAAAGCGTACTAAATGTAAAATTTATAACTTTAAGCTTAATTAAAAAAACTTGAGTCCTTCCGAGATGGAAAGTTCTATTCCAATGAAATCCTGTACAACGCAGCAAAAGTGAACAGGCTGAATAATTTTATTATTCAGATGGTTCGAAGGCATGTTGCATCCTTTTATTGTAAAGAAATTGGGGCAAGTAAACTATTTCTATTTTTATTATATATTTTTTTTTTTGAAAAAAGAATTTATATAATAATAAAATATTTATATATACAGATGCAAAGAGTAGTAATAATACATACAATTGTTAGATAACAAGTGGCAAGTGTTATTTTTTTTAAGCATAAGAAGTTCATACTATAGGTAAAGTATTGAGGAATAAGGTAAAATGATATAAATAATTTAAATCGAAAATATAGAAGTTATATTTTATAATATAAAAATTAATTAAATTACAGTGGTTTGAAAAATAATAGAAACAAGAATGTTTTGTGTTATTTATAAACTTATGATGTGTTTGGGTAAGAAGTATATTAAGCCTTTGCAAGTTGAATTATTATTATGTATAACAATCATTCAACTTAAAAGTTTCTCACAAAAAATAGAAAATAAAAAAAAGGTGAAAATAAATGGAATTTTGCTTTTTGCCTATAAAAAAGAATAGAAACAAACTCAGTTTAACAAAATGAATATCGAAAAGTAATGAAATGTCACTTACAACGTACACCACTCCCTTTTATATATGATAGTTGAGCCTTTTTTTTATCACTGCAGCACATCTTCTTCCAATGGAATGATCCCACTTGCTACAAGTTTCAGCAGGAATGGAGAACCACGCAGTTTAAATATTAGATCGCAGTTTTTCCTTGTCGGTGGCTCTACAATTCAAGATCTTGCATGTTAAAACTGTCCATAGGTGTTCTATGAAATTCAGATCGGGAGATTGTGATGGCCACTCCATAACTGCTATTTTATGGCGCCACCATTCTGTTCCTAGTTTCGAAGAGTGTTTAGGGTCATTGTCCTGCCACTTTAGTGGCATTACCTCTTCGGCAAATGACAGCATCACTGTATTTAAGGTTTGTACGATGTCAATTGCACACATTTTGTTTTAATCCAAAAAAATGACAAAATTGACAATGCTTAATTGTTTTTTATTTTTTGGTATACTTGAGATCGAATTCTGTGTTCTTCCGTTCGAAACAAACTCAGTTAATATTGGTTTCATCAGATCATAGCACGTTGTTTAAGTTTTGAAAATGAAGGTCATGAAATTAAATCTCCTGTGAGCATTTTGCATACTCGGTTTCCTAAAGTGCGATTCTTTACTGGTGCATCAAGATAATTTTTCAGTTCAAGCAAATGGAGTTCTTCTGCACTGTCGCAATATTAACGAGTCAAAACGATGTGTTGTTTTTCGTTTCATGCCCCTAGGTTCCTGTTTGGGGCTAAAATTAATTGTTTTTAATGTTTTTTCTTTAAACACTTAATAATTTTGGATATTTCATTCAATGTGTTTTCGTCTTTTCTTAGACGGGCACTCCGCGACCCATTTTCGTAAAATTTTCACTAAATTATTTTAATTTATTTAAATAAATTGGCAGTTCACAGAACACTTAAACCTTAATAATTAACTAAAAAAGATGAAACAAGAGCGAACTGCATTGAGAATTTCCTTTGTTTCTATTATTTTTCCACCACTCTATAATAATAAAGTATCATTGAAATATTCGACGCGTGTAAGTATGATTTTATCATAAAACTTATTCAAAAAACTTGGTTCGACTCATTTCCATAGTGGATTAACAATAAGTAATATAAACACCGATGAACAGCAGTAAATGAAAAATATGAAAACTAATTTTTGGCACAAAAAAAACCTAGTTTTAATGTATATATTATTGCCAAATCGTATTGCATTATGTATAGTTGCAAACGCAGAATATATGAATTTACCTTATTTGTCATGCATCTACTGCTTATGTAACAATTTTGGAATATCTTATATCATAATTCATAGATCATTCTAATAAGGAAGACCATTATGTTTGATTGCCACTTTAGAGTAGAAATAGCACATATGGCTAAAACAAAAATCTAGTAATCTAAATTATACTAAATACTTCCATTTATGGACAATAATAAATAAAAAAATGTTAATCTCTAGGAAGGAATGACACAAACCACACATTAAAAGTTTATGAAAGGAAAACGTGGGATACCATATCAATACTTTGATTGCGATTTATAAAAAGTGCGGGAACAATCCTAAAATCATTAGAATTCACTTAGGAAAAATAATAGCAAAACACTTTCTGTAAATCTTCCTCAAGTTTAAAGGAATTTGAAAATATTAAAGTATTTGGGTTTGTGCTGAATAAAGAAAAACATTTAGGATCAATTTCTCATTCGAATATTACTGAGAACACTGACATAGATGTTTAAAAAAAAATCAACAGTACGAAGACATCTTTTTATTTGAATGTCCACTTTCATTTAAATTTCACAAGAAAAAAAAAACAATATAAAATTTGCTTTGTGTAACGAGACTGATTCAGTAAAAAATGAATGATTAAAATTCAAACGCAAAAAAATTAAATAAAAATATAAATATATATTTTATATTATATACATTATAAATTTCATTAAATAACAAAAGTGTCACAATCATTTTTGTTACTAAAAATCATAAAGAGTGTTCAGGTTCTCGTTACCTTTTTCGTACCTATGTTACGTCATATTTTATACTCCATTCCTTTTAAATTAAACACATTTTGAGCACGTGTCTTTCTTTAATAATAGTTCTAACGTACGAAGGGACTAGGAGCTTTCCAAAGCTAAGGCATAAACTTGTTCAGATCAATATTTCTTTTCGAAAAGAACTTTGTGCAATCACTTCTTAAGTTTCCATAAGTTCACTAAAAATTTTATTATAACTATTGAGCCATATAGTATATGATACAAGACTAAATAATATAGAAACTGATATGCCTTTAACATATATTTACATACTTAAAACGGGAGAATCAGTACTTAAAAAAAACATAATTAAATGGTGTAGCCAATATGTAAATCCAACATTTTAAAAGGAAAAAAATGTATTTTGTTTTCATGATTTTAATTAAATTAAATACAATTTGCCTTTTGATTTTTTAAGTTTAATTACTTCAATCTTAAGACGAAATGTTTGTTATAACATATTGAACCAATTATGCATTCATTCTTTTTTATAGCCAATGAAAAGCATTCATATTTCCGGCGGTGAATTGTAAGTCTTTTTTTCATCTCCGGAATATGGAAGGCACGAAGATATGTTTTAAGAGCCACGCTTGACTCCTAGTAACAAAAATTACATAAGGAATGTGGTGAGGTGCTGTTACTTTTGAAAAATATAATATTAAGTGCACCATAAAAATGCCCATTTTAAAAAGTAGTAAAAAACAAATTAAAAATACTTGTAAAATAACATCTGCAGTGTAAAAAATTATAACACATTTGATTAGAATGAGTTAAACCAATATAAATCGGTGCAGTGAACGGCACTGATAAAAATTTTTAAAACTAAACTCACAAGAGCATATCTGCAATCATATTTTCTATTTTTTTACAGTTTCACTGACTTATACTACTTAAAACTCGCCAACCATAACAAAAATTCAATCTGTACGTTAAACTTGCCAAGCACCGTCCATGTAACCTTAGTTCACTTCGTTTTGTATATTTGATATTCGTAATTAGATATCAATTTTCTGCATTATTACGCTTATTTAGTTTTAACACTCTTTTAAACAACGCAAAAAGAGCATTGCAAGACCTGCAAAGGGATATATTTTTTTTATTTATGCCACGTGTTCATCAGGATAAAGTATTAGATCACGCCTCGACATGCACGTGCATTGATGCCCACCCATGTGCAAATATTTTCATTTCGTTAGTTCCACACCAAGAGAAATTGGTTTTGTGTGAAAGCATCGGCACCGTTTTTACTCCCAGAAAAAGGTTAAATAGAAGCGAATTTGACGTTTGATTTGCTCTTTTGTAATTCTGTTTGGAGTCACGTGCCGGACACATTACTTGGTACATAGCACTCGTCTTCACAAACCACTTCCTAAAATACTTGCTCATCTTTGTTTCTTAATTTTATTCGATGGTTAGTAAATACGCATGAGGTTACCCAAATCAAGGGGAGTAAATGATACAAACATCAGAGAGTTGACGGAGGGTGCTGTTGCTGAAAATACATACGTCGGTCTGTCGTCAGGGGTGTGAGAATGAATGTTGAAAAGGTTAACTATTGTAATCGTAATCAGATTTGGTATTTCTACAGAAGGGAGCATCATGTGCTTTTATATCGTGATTACTTGTATTTATACTGGGTATGTGATCGCATAATTATTTTTGCGTACCCTTTGTTGTTTGGTCGCATGGAGATGTTTGTTATTTGAAGACATTCTTAAATCTATGGTCGAGCATGTTAGACGTTCAATAACGATCTATGCTTCAAAGAAATTGTTAAATAATATTGAAATCAAAAACCTACAATATAAAAACTTATAATAATTTAAAAACTCAATAAGAGCTGATAAATTAGACAAATCGTATGTGCAAGGAGATACGAACGTATTAGAAATATACGTGGGGCGTTCAATATATTCTCGGTATCGGGGTGAAGCTGTGGTTATATGGTATATTAGGTTGCCAAATATATCCCTCCCGCCTTTTTGTCTTTTGAATTATCCGGGTATATATGTACAAAGCGCTACAGAGCTCGTATCTGGCAATACTAAACATCATTTGAAATGTATGGAGTTCACTAACGCCGAAATTAGCGCTATTTTAAAGTTTTCCTTCGTTAAAGGCAAATCCGCTAGAGAAACGTTCCGTGAGATTAATGGTGTTTTGGGGGATGGTACTCTATCACTTCGAACAGCGGAGGAATGGTTTCGACCATTTAGAGCCGGTGAAAACGACACCATGGATAAGCCAGCCGGCCGAAGACCTGTGAATACCGATCGAATCATGGAAATCATTGAGTTAGACCGGCATGTGGCGTCTCGTGACATCGCCCAGGAGATGGGAGTTAGTGACCAAACCATTTTAACCCATCTGAAGAAGTCTGGATACATGATGTTTGGGCGCCGCATGATTTGACACAAAAAACCTTCTGGACCGAATCAACGCCTGCGATATGCTGCTGAACGAAATCGACCCATTTTTGAAGCGGATGGTAACTGGCGACGAATCACTTACGATAATATAAAGCAAAAACGGTAGTGGTTAAAGGCCGGTGAATCGTCCCAAACAGTGGCCAAGCCGGGATTGAAGGCCAGGAAGGTTTTGCTGTGTGTTTGGTGGGATTGGAAGGGAATCATCCACTATGTGCTGCTCCCATATGGCTAGACACTTAATTCTTGACCGCTTGAAGCAGGCGGTCGACCAGAAGCGTCCAGAATTGGCCAACAGGAAGGGTGTAGTGTTCCACCAGGACAATGCCAGACCACACACTTCGTTGATGACTCGTCAGAAGCTACGGGAGCTCGGATGGGAGGTTTTATTGCATCCACCATATAGCCCAGACATAGCGCCAAGTGATTACCACCTGTTCCTGTCCATGGCGAAAGCCCTTGGTGGTGTAAGGTTGAACTCAAAAGAGGCTTATGGAAAGTGGCTGTCCGAGTTTTCGGCACATAAGGAGGGGGGCTTCTACGAGGGGTATTAAGAAGTTGCCGTCTAGATGGAAACAGATTATCAAACAAAACGACGCATATTTGAATTAAATCCGATCACTGTAACACTTTTAATGAAGCATTGAATGAAGAGCAAAATAGCGGAAGGGGGAAAATTGGCAACCTTATATATAAATTGACGTATTTATCAAGTAATACTGTTATTTTAGTGCATTCATGTAAAATTTTGTATAAATATTATTATTAATTCGCGTTTTATCTCTAAATAAACAGAATCATAATGGCAACTGAGACGATGATGAGCATCGCGCTGTAATTAAATTTCTAACAAAGCAAGGAAAAAGTCAAAAAACTATTCATGAAGAGATGGTAGCTGTTTACCAGGGTTCCACAACTTCATTATCAACTGTGCAAAGTGGTCAAGTGAGTCCAAGAGAGGCAGAGAGAGCATTGAAGACGACCCACGTTCCGGCGCTCCGGCTACTGTTTGTACAGGAGAAAGCATCAAAGAAGTCGAAAAACTTGCTCTTGAGGATGCCCGAATAAAGGTGAAAATGATGACAGAGATCACCAAGCTTTTAACTAATATCATTCACACCATTCTTCATGACCATCTTAACCTTTCAAAGGTCAGTGCAAAGTGGGTGCCACAAATGCTCACAGCGCCTCAGAAAAAATTGAGAATCGCATGCTGTAGAGTGCTTTTGGAGACGTGTAGTGAGAACGCGGACGGTGTTATGGATCGAATTATTACTGAGGACGAAACATGGGTTCACCACTATGACCCTGAAAGCTACAAGAATCCATGCAGTGGCATAAAAAAGGAACAGCCCCCCGAAAAAGTTCAAAGTCACTCCGTCTGCCGGGAAGCTTATGGCCACAGTTTTTTGGGACTCAAAGGGAATCTTGCTCATTGAGTACAAATAAAGGTGAAACAATCAACCATCAACGCAACATCCTACGTTACCATAATTTGCGAGAGGAAATTAAAAAGAAAAGACGGGGTAAACTCACAGCGCGTGTGTTGCTTCTTCATGACAACGCTTCTGTTCACACGGCGACAGTTTCCAAGGCTGCTGCGCGAGATTGTGGTTTCGAAAAAATCCAACACCCACCCCACTCCAGGTCGTGACCTTGCCCCTAGTGACAATTTCTTGTTTCCTGATTTGAAAAACAGTCTTCGTGGAAAATTTTCGGATGATGAAGAACGACTTTGCCCCTAGTGACTATTTCTTGTTTCCTGATTTGAAAAACAGTCTTCGTGGAGAAAGATTTTCGGATGATGAAGAACTCAAGACGGCAATAAATGGGTATTTTGCAGAGAAAGAACAAATTTATTTTTTGAGGATTTAAAAAAGCTCAACAAGATGTAACAAATGCATTGATGTTAGGGGAGATTATATTGAAAAATAAAAACAATTTCAATTGAATTCGCATTTGCCTTCATATTGGTACCGAGAATATATTGAATGCCCCTCGTATATATTTAAAAACTTGTGTGAGAAAATACTTTATCTTTATTCGGTATGATTTTTACAGAAAGAAAAAAATTTTAGTTTTTCGCCAATTTCTTCAGCATGGCTACGACCAGGAGAAAGTTGTTGTAATAAAGAAATCCCAATTTGAAGAATTTTTTGAAATCAAGTTAAACCTGCACGATAAAAATGCTCAGGCAAAGTTAAATGTTGGGAGTAAATTTTAAATTCGACGTGGACTACCTTTTAAAGGACCAAGATTACGCGCTTAAATACTGAGCCGTGTACTAAATGAAAAACAAAAGCAAAGTCGTTATCTGGTTCCTTTGAAGATGTTTGAATTAAGTTTTTTTTATAAATAATACCTATTATTCGATTCGCTGCCCATACAAAGTTTGTTACCGCCTTGCTGAGTTTCGAAGCAGTTTTTGGTATTAATATTTAAAATCGCCAAAATTCTACATGATAAATCTTTTTTTTGAAACTAACCCCATTGGATTAATTATTATATGCATGTTTATACGTTTAAGTTACATAAAATGGTCTTAAGTCGTTAATTTGTCTGTGTGAAAAATAACACAAGATATGCCTGTATGCATCCATTTTAATATAAATACAAAACTTTTAAATATAAAGATAAATAGCAGGGTAAACGTCAATGATTATACTTTTACTGTGACCATTATGTATGCTTCCTTTTTTATTTTCTATGTGGACAGTGACCAGTGTAACGTCATTTTCTAGCTGGAGATGCACAAAAAAATATTAACTTATTTAAAGTTACCAGTCTAAACTTTACTTACAATTTAAAAAAAAATAGAAAGAACTTCTCGAGAACGATATTGAGATAAAGTCAAACTCTTTAAGGCATACGTTTTTATAGCGATGTAATAAGTGCATAACTGTAATTACAAATGCGGCTTTCTTTTGTTTTTTGAGAATTAAGAGGGAACGTTTCACTGCCGTAGTAAATTCATTAAATTCGGTAACAACAATATGTGAAACGTCCTGAATATTCTAAAATTCTTATTAAATATTTAACTTTATGTCAGCCTATGTAAAGTTTTCTTTTTATTTTTAAACAAATCACATCAGTGTTTACATCTGTGTTTTTGTGTATGAAGTAAATTGATAAACATGTGTTTTATAGTCACAAAGTACAAACATTTGCTAATTTAGTCACAAAGTACAAAAATTTAAGTGATTTGTTTTTAGTTGAGCATTGTGATTTTTTTTTTAATAATAGTTCTATCCGAAGTAATCAATATATCGCGTTCAAGATAATCGTCTATCAAAAAAATTATTTCGATTAACTCTGTCTTCACACCACATCTAGTCTTAATAAGAATATGCATAACCACAAATATAGTAATTGAGAAGTCAAGAAAACTTGAATCAGTTTATCCGCACATTTATTATCCGCACATTCAGTATCCGCATTGGATACGGGTTCATCCACTTTATGGAAAATTTGGCGAATATATCCTGTACTAGAATCATATCCTGTTTATAGCATCACCTAGATTAGGTGAATCTTTGATCCTAATTTTCATAAGCAAATTTTGTTTAGAAATGAACCTCAGTTTTGATCAAATGGATACGTCAATAAACAAAATTCCCGTATTTGGAGTGATGATAATCCTGTGTGCATAGACACTGTTTCATCAACAAAAACTAACTGTTTGGTATGCTTTATGGTCTGTTGGAATAATTCGACCCTCTTTATTAAAACCGACTTTGACTAGAACGTTACGAATAATGACCACAATAGAGGACACAATATTGACTGTGTGTAAGGTCTGTGGCTTCAAAAAAGGCCTCAGAATGCCACACACTCCGTGAAACAATTAAAGCAAACATAACGATTGTTATAGTTTTACGAGGCGTATGCTGGCATTCAAACAGAAACAGGTCTGGCGATTAATGAGGACAAAACGAAGTACATCTTGTCGAATCACAACGCTTAAGATGGCTAGACCATGTAGAGCGTATGAGTACCACTGCTCCTGTCCGAAAAGTCATATCATCTGAGCCCAGGCAAGAGAAGATAGCCTAAGCGGAGGTGGCGCACGCAAATGAAGAAAGACCTCAAGATTTTGAGAAAATACAACTTTTCGACTGAACCACCTTTTTTATATAATGCAATGAATAGGAAACAAGACAGTTGCAATAGCTAAGCTTTTAAATTCTAAAACTATTTAGAAATAACGATATTGGTCAAAAATATATAATATATATATAAAATATATAATCTTAACCAATCAAAGAACATATTTTTTCATTACAAAAAATTTTCTGCTGGAAATTTGGTATCAAAGGTCCATTGTCAACAAATGTGGAACCATCTACTGTTTTTACTTTCGCTAAAGGCAGACTGGATTCTCTTTTCGTAATATTTTATAGATGAAAACCAAAATATCTTTGAGAGCATTGTTCGAACACCAAAAATGTAATTTATGCTTTCAATGTGTGGCCGCCATTGCATAGTGGGTAGAGTGCGACGCTCACACGCCGAAGGTCTAGGTTCGATTCCCAGCTTAACACGAATTTTTCGAATTTTTCACGAAGCTGCTGAGCTAACAGGAGTATCCTAAAAAATAATTTAGTTATTATTATTACTTATTATCATGTTTTACCAATAAAAGATGGCTTTATCAGCATTTTATTCTATTTGTTTACTATTGACCCGGTTCTGGCGGTGCATTAAAAATTGCAATATTTCTGTCTGGCAGCGTCTTAGTTCTTTTCGTTTTCCTGGGCCAGAATCAGGTACTACCAGATATTATGTAAGCTGCTTTTATTCGGAGTGTTCACATGTGAACATTATATTTTACAACATTGCTGAATCACATATTTCCACTTAATATAGGATTTTATTTTTTTTAGTATAAAATTTAGTTATGAATCTTGCTACGTCCATCTGAATGAATTTCACTTATTTACCCGTCTTAAAGAACAAACTTGTATGTATATTTAAGTGGATGTTTTTCTTTCCTGCATTTTAAATGATTTTTGTGTTTGACTATCGACTCTTTTGAAGTGAGAAAAATGCATTTAAACAGATAAGAAGATTTAAAGTAATTGGGTGTTGTGTTGTGTAAATTTTGTGTTTCACTTGACGATTGGTCAAATAAATGCTGCAGTGTCATAAGAAAAAATTTCACATTATTCTGATCTGAAAAAGAATTTCTAAATCCAATTTCGACTCAGATACATTATTAAAAAAAAAAAAAAACTTGATGTCACAACTTAAGTGCGTATTGTTCCGAATAAAATTACCGACAAAACGTATGTGAAAGAAAGTGTCATACAAAAATGTTATTTTACTGATAAGAAACACATTCGGCAATTCGGAATGAAAAAGCGCTGTCAACACGAGCGTAGAGCGTTAAAAATCAAATAAAAATTATTGATATATTAATCCCAAATAATCTACCATAAACAACCGAAATCTAACCTACACATTAGCGGCGAGCTTTTATCTTCGAAAATTGATGGATTACATTAGTTTACATTGCGGCACCCTAAGTTTACTAAAGATAAGTGGACGCCAATGGTTTTGATTTATTGAGTGTTCTACAAAATCAATTAATGCACAAAATACATGAAAATAAACTGATTTTTCGTAACGTACTTATATGTATGTCAAACGCTTGTTTTGTCGGCATTTGAATAAGATTTTCAAATAAAAAAAAAAAAAAAAAAGAAAATAATCAGACGAGAGTATGACTGTTCATTTTAAGTGAGAATATCACAAGATGTTTTCAATTGCAATAAAAAATGTTATAAATACAGTAACCACTCTAAGATAATAAAGACACATATTTATTATTTTGATTGCTTTTATTATTTTAGGGTGATATTGTTTAAAGGAGAAAAAAGCTTATCAATCCAACCTCCATTTGTTAAGTTATGTTACTTTCATTCCATTTACAACATAAGCAGTACAATCAAATCAACTATAGATTTTTGTTGCAGCATACGTACACACACCGCAACTTTTGCTGTTGTTCCATGCATGCATATACGACAAAGATTTGATATGCTACACTAATATACTAAAAGAATGGAATTTAAAAACAAAATAATGTATAAGCAAGAGAAACTACAAATCGACATTCACATTATATCAAACAATAAAGACAGATTTTTATTATTAACATAGTGAAGGAGATACTTACTTGTTCCTTACACGTGATATTCAAAATGTTATTTGAAATTTGGTGGAAGTTCGCCGATACCACTTGCCGCAATGGACATCATGTAAATTATTAGTCGAGTGTTCGATCGTATAAGCAAGACTGGTGGATGGTTGTTTAGCCCTTAAAGACTTAACTCAATTTCCATTGAATTTCCTGTTACGACTTTTCGTTAGTTAATTCCTCCATTTTTATAACTTAAACTTAAATAAGTAAATTTAATAAAGTTTATTCCATTTTACTAACTTTACTCTGTTTTCACTCTGTTCGGTTTTTCTTATTTAAACTCAGAAAAGGTTGTGCTAAAAATGTGTGATTTTACTAACTAAAACATTAAACAAACAATGGAGACAATCTTTAAGCTTAATCATATTGATCTACAATGAACATTAATATATATTTTTATCGAAATACAACTATCTTATTTGCTGTTCTATTTTAGCTCATATACATGTTTGAAAATATGAAACTAGTCTAGCTATATTAATTGGTGCGAATGGTTTAAATAATATCATCTGAAATTGAACTTGAAAAGTCTATACCTAATATATATTTTTCAATGAATTGTAATAGTTAAGTTAATTGTATCTCTGAAAAAAAAACTCTAATAATAATTGATTGGCGCGATAGTCCATAGGGGGGCCATCAACTTGCTGATCAACTACTCTTGTGCGCGCTACTGTTCTCTCACGAGTAGAAAGGACCTATAGTTTTTGCCGACTCCGAACAGCGAAGTTCGAGACGCTTTTTCTTAGACAGTTATTACTCTTTGAGTGTTCCAGATATTTAGCCGGGAATCGAACCTAGACCTTCGGCGTGTAAGTGTCGCACTCTATCCACTACACCACAGCGGCCACTGTACCACATAATAAAGTCATTAAGTTCGCCTAGGATATGACTTCTAAACTAAATGAGTATCAATTAAAGACATTTATTATATAGCTTCCTGGTGTTTCCAAGGTGCGAATTGTCTATACGTATTACTAACAACTTATCTTGTTGTGAGTTTAGTTACACTATCAATCTATTTATTATCATAGTTTTCATTTACGGCTTCGTCTAGACTGTGATTTTGAGTAATTCAACATGAGTGCTGTATTTTTGCTTTAGACCTTCCACTTTTGTAGAATCTACTCGTACTTCACAATTTTTATATTTTTTAATTATTATGTTTCAAAATAATATATATGTATGTGTTTGGTATATGTGGTATATATCAAAATGTCACATCATTTCATGATAAAGATAGGTTGTTTACGAAGACTACGCTACAACTTAAATTTATTTTCTGCATGATATTTTATCACATGAGATCTCTAAAAACAAAATATTTTGTAAGCTACTCAATATTAATATTGAAAAAATCGCCTTGAAAGAGAGTTATCCAAAACAAACATTTAAGATTCAATTTAGTATTATATTTCACACGATTTCAAGTTTGATTGTAAGGAGTTGACTGCTTTCAGTTACCATCATGTGAGCAATAAATGGGGAATCTCATGTACACACGCTGTACTGCGATATTCGTTTTCCAAGGCGTTAGATACTTTCAATACTGCAATCCTAAGCTTTACTTTAATATCTCTCCCCTTTTCTTTTAAATTTGTTTGTGTTTCATTTTTGTACGCGTTATGTAAATTTATGGGACCGTTGTTCGCATATCATGAAGCAAAGTTGTCATGCGCAGGAGTTTAACGAAAAAGGAAGTTCAATTCAACAGAATGGAGGAGAGATGATTAGAAGAAAGTAGAAATACGAAATAACCGAAAATCCAAGGGGGAATACGGTGTGTGAACTGTAAGTTTGTTTTCTTGGGCCTGTTATGCTCCGGTTAAGGGCTGTTAACTTTTGTCTTCTTGAAGAAAAAAAAATAAGAATACGTAGAGGAATTGCGTGTATTTACAAAAAATCCTTTTGTAAAATTTAATCACACAACATGTGTAACATATAATAACACACATTTTTAATTCATTGTTTTTTTTTAACTACTTGCGTTCAAAACAAATCCAAGTCTTTTCATCGCAACTTTAGTCAACAACTTGAATATGTCATAAGTTCATATGTAGACTACAAAACAAATAAGTCTTGTGATTCCAAGGAAACTACAACGTAAAGCATGTTATTGCTTGAATAATTTTTATAGTGTCATCTTGCATGTGTAGTAATTAGTTCTTCTAGCAGTTATAGTACACATAATTGTCAATAGACTTTTACTATAAGAGAGAATACGTTTATCGTAAGGTGAAAGACAACCCCTTTAGCTTAATTAGATTGCTTAGCTTCCATTATGAGTATGGAACACTTAATTTTATCAAAGCATATGAGAAAATTCTTCAAGTTATGTACATACATATGTATATTGCCTACTGATTTGATGTCTATGGTAGCTAACCTTTTATCACCTATATTTTGTATGAGAGATACATACATATACTTTCATCTATATATATATATATATATATACCTGTTGGCCTGATGGCTAAGATTTGACATTAATATATATATATATATATATATATATATATATATATATATATATATATATATATATATATATATATATATATATATATTAATGTCAAATCTTATATATATATATATATATATATATATATATATATATATATATATATTAATGTCAAATCTTAGCCATCAGGTCTTCTGTTTGAGATGCTTATTGCATGCTTTTATGACTGTTTACATTGTTTACATACCTATTTGCGTTGACTTCTTAACTGTAACGTCTTTTTATGGCATTGTTGTTAAAGATAATCATTACCCTTTGAACCCTTGATTTTACTCTTGAGCTCCTCTATTCGATTTTCATCAACTTTTTTACATGATTTTCTAAAAACCAATGAACCTTTTTGCGGTTATATTGCCCCTTGAAATACTTTCTCTTTTCACTACATTTCCTCTCGTTAATGCAATTGGAATCTGTGTTACATTCTCGTTTTGTATGCCATGTGGCCGATCTCAATTGTGTGTATCTACGGCATCCCCATCTATGGATGTATATTACGGTTCTCTACTTCCCTATGTGTACCATTTGTCAATATGTCCCATTATTATACCATATGGAGACTGAAATCATACGTGTGAATGGTTTTGTGGTAGAAAAGGGTTCGGTTGTTGGTTCTTTCTGTTTTAGAATTGAGGATATAAATAGGGTGATTGTCTCTGTATTAAAAAAAGATATTGTTTAAGTAATATTTCGTTATAATTTCTTCTCATTTAAATTGAGTGTATTCAACGAGATGACGAAAAATATATAGGCTTTTTTTAGTTCTTTTTAAGAAATAGAATACTGTTTTTAATTGTCATGCGGATATATTATCCTTACTTATTTATTTGAAAATAACTTACTCCTACGAAAATGAATTGACATGATATTTATTGGATTCTGTTTTAAAGACTCATAGAAGAAAATTTCGATTCAACTCAAGAGAATCTTTGATAAATCTTCAGCTTCCCAGCATGTCCTTACAATCACTAGACTCCTGGCGTTTAAATTAGGTAAACTGTCATAATACACACAGAATGGAGAACATTCTACTTCACAGCAGTTTTAACAAGTGCTTAATAGAGCAGACACCCTGGGGAGTATGCTCACATATTTTAAGTTGAAGGATAAGGTTAGCTTGTACTTGTCCATACAATTTTTAAATATATTTTGTACTCTTATGACACACCTTTTATACATTTTACAGTAGTACTCACATTTATGTGCATATACGAGTATTTGAACTAACTCTTCAGGATGAAAAACTTCCATCCATTCCGGACACTATTGTTTAGCTGTCAAAAAATAATACTGTTATAATTATAATTTATTAAGGTTTTTCCTTTTTATTTATTTTTTGTTCAAGGAGATAATTTTAGACTCCATATATTTATTCCGTTTAAAATGTATGTGCATATATTGTGAAAGTGACAAACAGCTACCACAATTACTTTGAGCATCAAAAGAGAGTAAAAAAAATATCTGATAACTGTATAAAGATGAAAATCGGGTCAAAACAACAACAAAACTCAAATTCCATTGATACACAAAAATAGCTTTATTCAATGTGATCAATTATTCAAAACATTTTATTAAGTGATGAAAGCAAATTCGAAATTTTAAAGAGCCATATGAATAAACAAATTTGGAGAGCAAAAAATGAAGAATTTACTGAAAAAAATATTAGGCCGTTCGTGAAACATGGGGGAAGTTCAGTGATGGTGTGGGGGTGTGTAGCAGCATCTGGTAATCTTGTCTTCATTGAAAGTACAATGAGGAAGGAAGATTATCTAAATATTCTCAGGACCAAAATGCAACCGAGCGCAGACAAACTAGGTTTAGCTAGGAATTGGATCTTTCAGCAAGACAATGATCCTAAGCATATCTCATGTCTTGTTAAAGAATGGTTGCTTTATAGGACCCGAAAACAGCTTGATCATCCCCCGCAATCACCGGACCTTAACCCAATAGAACACTTATGGGAGCATTTGGATAGAAGAATTCGACAGAGTACTATTAACAACAAGGAAGACCTGAAAAAAAGCTATAACAGAAGAATGGTCAAAAATTTCCCGCGATGTTATCAATAAACTGGTAATGTCTATGAGACGTAGACTCAATTAAGTAATAAAGTCTAAAGGAGGACCAACTAAATTTAATTTTTTAAGCAATAAATAAGTACATTTTTTGATAGAAATGTATACTGTTTACTCACTTTTTACTCGTAATGTATGAAGTAGTTATAGTTTTCATTAAAAAAATGTATTTGTTTTTGTTTTTACTGTACTTTATTTTTTGAATAATGGATCACATTGAATAAAGCTGTTTTTGTGTATCAATGGAATTTGAGTTTTGTTGTTGTTTTAACCCAATTTTCATCTTTATACAGTAATCAGATAGTTGTTTACTCACTTTTGACGCTCACAGTATGTTGAAGTATTATAATTTACATTATAATAAGACAGTGTAGCTGATGAGAAAGCCAGGCCCTGCCTTTAGAAAAGTTTGGGAATTAATAGTAGAAACCAACCAATTAGTCCTAAACTTCGTAGAATAAGTTATGTAGTGTTGTAATTGCACATTCTTGACGGACGTCTAAAGTTATACTTTTTATTTTACCGTCGCATAAATCAAAAAGTGGTCGCCGTCGCGTAGTGGGTAGAGAGCGACGCTCACACGCCGAAGGGTCTAGGTTCGACTCCCAGCTCAACACCAAATTTTCGAATTATTCACGGCACCACCTCTTTCGAGCTGCTGATAACACTCAAAGAGTAATAACTGTCTAAGAAAGTTTCTCAAATTTCGCCGTTCGGAGTCGGCAAAAAACTGTAGGTCCCTTCTACTAGTGAGAGGCCCTGGTCCTCCTTTGGACTGTAGCGCCAACAATTGTTATTAAATCAAAAAGTTACCCCAAATTAATATCAGTGGCCGCTATGGCGTAGTGGGTAGAGTGCGACAGTCACACGCCGAAGATCCCGGCTCAACAACCCGAATTTTTCACGGCACACATCTTTCGAGCTGCTGGCAACACTCAAAGCGAAATAACTGTCTAAGAAAAAGCTTCTCAAAATTGCCGTTCGAAGTCGGCAAAAAACTGTAGGGGTAGTTGATGAGCAAGCTAGGCCCTGTTGACTGTTGCGTCATCCAATTATTATTATAACTAAATTCATATCAAACTAAAATTAATACTAGATACAAATTGATTCGTAATTTCGTAATTGAATAATTTCTATTCTTTTAAGATTTGTTTTCATCATTTGTACACTTAGCTCTTCTTAAACATACATACAAGATTTCAAGGAGAACAGTTCTCCCAGTTCCTAATTTATTGAACCTTAAACTAATCAACTACAATTGATCTTAAATAGTATGTATGTATGAACGTGTACAGACAGCGTCATTCTCACTCATAAGGACATAAATCTTTTAGTTGCCGAAAATGTCTTAACTTACGCATGGTAGTCCGATTGTTTCATTACTCAAAAGACCCCTTTTCTGCTGTCTTCCATACAGTTAATCTCTAAATTCACCAATGAACATTCTTTCAATGCATGTGCACATAAACGCATATAAGAGTTAGTTATGTATATACGTATGTATGTGTCTGGAACACACATCATGTATTCATGTACTATGCATGAAAGCTAATATGCTTACATGATTCATGAGGTTGAAGAATATCAATTCGCAAAATACTTCATATGTAAATTAGGGCAAATATCATTTAAACAAACTGTACATAACACAACCATGGGAAGCTTAAGAAAGCATCGATTCATTTGATTGTAATATTTCTGTATACACATGTTAGTAATAATTTCATTAAGTAATTCCAGTAATCGACCCCAGAGCTTCATAAAATACGAAAATACAAATATACTTAAAATATCGATTTATTTTAACAAGAAAAAATTAAAGAACAAGTGTGAGAAAGAGATATAGAGTGAGCAAGCCAGCCATTAATGGTCCATCAAATTTAATTCTCTTTATAAGTTTAGCTACAAAACAGCTTCATTCAAATGCATGCGATTTATGCAAATATTATCATAAGTTCAACCGTGCTATGCAATGGAAATATTTGTCCGTACGTTTTACACTCTGAGCAGCTCTGCATTACTTAATATATTTCGTGAACGTATTTTCAGTTTCAAATTTCAATTCTCTCAACTCGAGGCGCTGTATTATACTACTGCCTACAAATGCAGGACTCGTATCTATGGAAACCAAAAAAATAAACATAGAAGGAACATGGATTCACAAGAAGTATGCATGCGCGGTATCTGACTTTACGCCACGCCCCTACGACATATCCACAAATCCGGTTTGATGGGTGTTCTCGATTTGAGTTTTCTATGTATGGGAGAATATTCCATGATTATTTCCATTTAGAAGCAAATATATAGGCTGCACAGGGCTCACAGCCAATGGCCTGGTCACTAGCCAATCAGTAATCGACTTTTCTTAAGGGTGTTTTAGGAATATTTGCCTTTTTGACATCACTGCTTTCAAATTAATTTAAATCGATATTTTCAGTATTTATTAATTAATTTCGTAAGCATGATTCAAAATGCTACGTAAATCATCACCCACCTACTTTTGAAAATTATTTTGATTTTCGTTCTATGCTGCCGAGTTTATTGTTTGAGAAATGTAATTTTAAATGTGAATATTACTTTATTGACTTTATAGAAAAGGACGGTATCAAAAATATAAATAAGGATAAAATATTAAAAATTTGTATGCAAAAATATTCATTTTATATCTATTTCGACATATTACTTAGCCTTTGTATTAATATATCCTTTTAAATAATATGTATAAAAATATGTATGTATATAATGAAGTATACATTTTATTTTCAGAAAGCACTTCAAAAAAGCACTTTATTTCTTTATCGAGGTTATTTTCCAAATCGTAATCGTTAGCCTTTTGTCAATGTTTGGGAAAAAATTAAGGGACCTTTCTTAAGGCACTTTAAGAACGTGAATATATCAACAATTTTACATATGAAAAAATTTTACAAACGACGAGTTTAAGGCAAAATAGGATGAAGTTTGATGATAATAATGAAGACTTTTTTTTATTAAGAGCGCTTTTACTTTTTTTAATAAAACAAAACGTATAAATTGCTCAAGAACACTTAGTGGCATGAAGGGTTCGTTACCTCATCTAGCGTTGCTGGCTTGTTAGTAGAGACCAATGACTTCAAAAATCCCCAAAGAAAAAAGTCTCAAGGCGTCAAATCACGTGAATGAGGGGCTACGTAAAAAAAATAATCGCTCACCTAGCTCAGTCCGCAGTAAATCGATTGTAACAAACCCGTTAGTCGAAATGTCTTTAGTTTGCAATTGAGACTTAAAATAATCTCTAATCACAGTAACGTGATGCTGATTGTCATCAACAAAATACACATTTAGAACTTCCGGACGCCACAACACACCTTGTATTTTTCGGAATATAATGTTGTTAATTGAATAAGTAGTGGTCGCCGTGGCGTAGTGGGTAGAGTGCGACGCTCACACGCCGAAGGGTCTAGGTTCGACTCCCAGCTCAACACCAATTTTTCGAATTTTTCACGGTCCCACCTCTTTCGAGCTGCTGACAACACTCAAAGAGTAATAACTGTCTAAGAAAGCTTCTTAAATCTCGGCGTTCGGAGTCGGCAAAAAACTGTAGGTCCCTTCTACTCGTGAGAGAACAGTAGCGCGCACAACACTGGTCCCCCTTCGGACTGTAGCGCCAACAATTATTATTATTATTATAATTGAATAAGTGTAGTAATCCACGCCTGTCAAATAATACATATTTTTCTTATCGATAAACTCACTATGCCACAAATGAGCAAAATTTTTAAAATGTCCAATGCCTTTTGTTCTTGTTTCAAATTGATCTTGTATGGATGTTCACTAAATTTAGTGGAATACCGACAATCTGATGATTTGGGTACCTTTAAACGGAAGCCCTGCTGGCGGCGACTTTTTCATTAATGCGCGCACTACTTTGACTCACTGACAATGGAACATGTTATTGTGGAATGTGGACTCAAAGTTTTTTACTAAATGTTGAATTGTTGATATGGCAGTTAAATTATGGCGTCAAAAAAGTGGTATAAATGCTCCTACAATTACGGTGCCTTGAAACGAAAGTTTTTACTGCTCCAACATGATTTACGACTCAATAAGAATATAAATATCAAAAGAAAGAACGCAAGAATATGGCGTAGTTAAAGGGTCCTATTAAAAAATATAACATAGAATTCGTTGTAAGATTAGTTCGATATAACAATGTACAGGTAAGTGCGTTTTTGTTTTTAAATAAAAATAAAATATTGTTACCATCTATATTATTTTTTTTTTCACATATGCTACTCAACTTAATTTACATATAAAGAATTAATATGAAATTGACCTTCATTGTTGCAGCTGTATTTCAGCTTACCTTAATTTATAGGAAACATTGTCAATGTTTCAATACTTTCCGTCTTTTTTCACAATAAATGTCATCCGAAATAGAAGTTAAAATGAAATGCTGCATTTCTTGAAATAAAAGAATATTTTGCAACGCAGATGTTTTGTGCGTATCAACCACCAAACGAATTAAACAGAAGGCAATTAATATTCCTCTTTTCACACGTACATTTAGTGATATATCCCAACTAGCAACAACTATGCCTTGCTTTAAAGCAGATTTAGGTAGGTTCCTTTGATTTATTACACAAAATTATATTATAGTCGAGTTTGGTTTTTAATGTCTTTTTATTTTATTTAATTTTTAACCGAAAAACAAATATTTTAAACATTCTTCTGTTATTTTATGTTTAAGAACCGCGAATGTTTTTTACCTTACATTCAAATATATTGGTAAATGAGTGTGCAATATAAATAAATGCCATATTATATTCTGCTCCAAAGCATGGATCTGTAGCAGAGATACTAATTAGTTAAAACTTGAATAGTTATAGCGATCAGAATGTTTTTGTTATTTGTATCTCAAGTAAGACTTTTTTTTTAGAAAGAGCAAACTCGCCTTATATATCTTTTACAACCGACCATTATTAGTGCCGCCATTATTAATTTTTTGAAATAAAGAAAACATAATAATAATAATAATAATTGTTGGCGCGACAGTTCACAGGAAGACCAAGGCCTATCGTGCTCATCAACTACTCGCGTTGTGCGCGCTACTGTTCTCTCACAAGTAGAAGGGACCTACAGTTTTTTGCCGACTCCGAACTGCGACGTTTGAGAAGCTTTCTTAGACAGTAACTACTCTTTGAGTGTTGTCAGCAGCTCGAAAGAGTTGGTGCAGTGAAAAATTCGAGTTCAGCCTGGAATCGAACCTAGACCCTTCGGCGTGTGAGCGTCGCACTCTACCCACTACACCAAGGCGGCCACAAAAAAATAAATAAAGAAAACAGCAAAATAAAAAAAGCTTATTGCAACCTAGACTATGCACACTTATGTGTACGAGTATAAGGATTGCACATTGGTTTTCAAAAACTTAAGAGAACCTTTACAAATAACGTTTAATTAGGCATACCAACATTGACATAAAAAAAATTCCACGATATGAAATGTGTGTATTTAGCATTCATAGCATATTAAAGTGGTCGTAAACAAAGATTTTTTAACAATTCCAAGTTAATATCTCTATTAATTTTTTCAAATCACACTTCAAAAAGTATGAGAAGCAGATGTTTACATTTAACGCCATAAGCTATTATCTCCGGATTAATTTTGCTTTCTTTATGTATGAATATTCCATATATTGAGCAAGAACATAAAATAGAAATTAAAGGTCTCTTAACATTTGTATTATTTGAAAGATATCTATGTAGGAAACTCATGATGAAGTAAAATATGACTTATGAATTCCGTAAGGAGGAAAAAAGAAATAATAAAACACCAGGAAAAGTAGTTAAAGGTTAAATATAATAGGTGCTGATACTATTGTTATCCCTTTGCAAGGGGACCAGAGACGGATAGCCTAGCTTTAGTGCGCGCTGCTGTTCTCTAACGTATAGAAGGGATCTACATATTTCTGCCGTTTCGGCGATATTTGATAAGCTTTTTTCATGGATTATTATTACTCTTTGAGTGCTGTCAATCGAAAGATGTGGTGTCTAGTGTTCAATCAAGGAACTAAAACTGGATCTTGGGCGTGTGTGTGTCGCACTCTACCCACTACCCCACCCCGAATTGAATTGATGGTGAACAAGTCTTCTGTATATCTTTGCGTGTAGTATTCAAGTCCTTCTCTCATTTACCTGAACTGAGTTAAAACAAATCTTGGATAGTTATACCAATTTAATAATTATATATCAAAGGAGCCCATTGCTTTTCTTCAGGATTTGGTTTGAAAATTATTAATTTTTGTTATTTATTGATTGAAAATTAGTATTTTCCTGATTAATAAAATTTATACATACATACTAATATCTTTTTCCCCAGAATATCACTGCAGCAATTTTTATTTTCTTGATGATGGCAGTTGTGTATGTAATGGAATACATGATGTTGTTCATTTATGAATAGCGGATGAACGCTCCAATAATTTTAATTTGTTTAAAAGAGCATACTTATGAGTCGTATTGATTTATTATTATTGAAAAAAAGCATTCATTGTTAAAGTTAAGTATCGCAATTTTTTACTTCGTAATGACCTTAAGTTATATATACATATTTTTTATTACCTCTACTTAAAACAGTGACAAGAAACTTAGCAGAGAATTTAAATATATTTATTAATAAAACTAATTGTGGTCGTTTACCAATTGTATAGCATTTGTCTGAATCAGTGTTGATAATAGGAAGCTTTGGAAATGTTAAATGTAGATGGTATATTCAATACACACACAAAGATCTCTTTCTAATATGTTGAAAAATGAAAAAAGTTACTTGCATTTTTTTTTCCAAAAATTGGTGGCAAGAGTTGAAAGAATATGAGAAAAGAGCATACGACGCAAGTAAAAGGCGTTTTGATGAGCAAACATTTTCTTAACTCCATGACAGTAGAAAAAGTTAATGCTAAATCTCTATTATTAATCCGGTGTTTAGTAATCAAAATAAGTAGGAAGCAGTCCAACTCTCTTTATTTCAAAGATAAAATGCTTTCTAAAAAGTGATCAAGTGAGTTAAAGAGAGACAGAGAGAGCATTGAAGACGACTCCCGCTCCGGCGCCCCGGCTACTGTTTGTACGGGAGAAAGCATCGAAGAAGTAGAAAAACTTGCTCTTGAGGATGGCCGAATAAAGGTGATAATGATGGCAGAGATCACCAAGCTTTTAACTGGTATCATTCACACCATTCTTCATGACCATCTTAACCTTCTTTTGGAGATGTGTAGTGAGAACGCGGATGGTGTTATGGCTCGAATTGCTACTAGGGACGAAACATGGGTTTCCCACTATGACTTTGAAAGCAAACAAGAGTCCATGCAGTGGCATAAAAAAGGAATAGAGCTCCCGAAGAAGTTCAAAGTCACTCCGTCTCCCGGGAAGCTCATGGCCACAGTTTTTTGGGACTCAAAGGGAATCTTGCTCGTTGAGTACAAAAAAAGGTGAAACCATCAACGGGGGTAAACTCACAGCGGGTGTGTTGCTTCTTCATGAAAACGCTCCTGTTCACACGGCACGAGTTTCCAAGGCTGCTGCGCGAAATTATGGTTTCGAAGAAATCCAACACCCACCCTATAGTCCAGACCTTGTCCCTAGTCATTATTCCTGTTTCCAGATTTGAAAAACAGTCTTCGTGGAAAAAGATTTTCGGATGATGAAGAAGTCAAGTCGGCAATAAATGGGTATTAAACAGAGAAAGAGGAAATTTATTTTTTTGAGGGTTTACAAAAGCTTACCTCAAGATGTAACAAATGCATTGATGTTAGGAAAGATTATATTAGAAAATAAAAACAATTTAAATTGAATTCGCATTTTCCTTCATATCGATACCGACAATATAGTGAATGCCCCTTGTATATAGGGCGATATTTTCCAAATAAGCCCCAAGGTGTTATATATTTTTGATCATGAAATATGGTAGTAAAATACTGCAAACACAAATAAAGCGCGAAATTGAAAAATATTTTAATGTACTTTTTTCCATTTATTGATTATAGTATCAACAAATATAACTTAAGTACATTAAATACTGTTAGGTGTAGTTCGTACTGTAAACTCAATTTTAGGCTTGTTAAACTTAGCGACGTATAAAGATAGAATTATTTTTGACTTGAAAAATTGACTTGAATTATTTTACGTAAGCTTAAGTAAACATGGAGCCGTAATGAACGCAAGCTATAGCACAATTTATAAAAAATTAAACAAAACATGTACGTAACTGACTAAAAAAAAATAGCATTTATATGTATTAATATTTTCACATATTCATTACTAATACTGTTTGTCTTTTTATAATCAACGTAGTAGATGTAAAATTATATTCATTCATATTTATTTTAAATTCTCCCTTCTAGAAAAGAAAGTCTTTTGTGTGGTTTAAAATGTATGCATCCTTACCAAAATCATTACAGTCACTCAATATAACATTACACAATGCCATTACTCATTGTTGGTGGAGTCTTAGAAGCAATGATTTTAAAAGGGTTCAGATCATATATGTATGTACCCTAAAACATTCACATACATACTAAAGGAGCTACGTATGGACCCACATAGCTACCGCCATTGTCATTCTTTTGAAAATACTGGCCAATATGAACTCCCTCAAGTACTTTTTTCGACATTTGGTTCGCATCCCAAAGTAAGTGATGTTTGTTAGCATCGTTTTGTCTCTGTATTTTCGTGGTGAAAGTTTCTTTGGGCACATTTAAGGAACGGTATGGGTGATCTATTTAAATATACTCCATTAGAAACGGTGAGATATTACAAGAAACATAAATAACTGTGTTTGCGTTTTTATGTATATTAACCTATTTGTATTAAATGAAAAAAGGAAAACATTTGAATGTTTTGGTTGCAACGAAACAACATGATTTTACATTAGAATCAGTACAGCAACATAAAATAGAGAAGAAGAAGAAATAAATAAAAAAACAAAATCACTACCAAAATAAACCCACATACCTCGCCCATCGAAATTGCTCTTCACCAACACGAATGCAACTGTGACAGTAGCAAGCAGCTAACTATATCAGTCAACTTATATAAATAACGAAAGTAGAAAAAGAAACCACGTGCAATACAACCAAGTTTACAAGTACGCAGAGCAGGGAATGTCACAGCACACACCACTCCACAGAGAAAACACCATACAGCAGTCAGTAGAGTGCCATGGAATACAGGCCCAGCGCTACCATCCATTCCCGTCAAACACATCTCTCTGTCTTTCTCTTCCGTTTTCTGTTTCTATCTTAATCGCACTTCATTATCATTGAACGAAACGCAACCCCCAATATCAATGAATAGCATAGAGCGCGTTGTGTATAGGGGTGTGACTTATTAGGTTTTTCCCCCCGTTGTCTTTTGTTTCTTAAAAAGTGCTTCTTCTGATAAAGAACGCAGGCGGCAAATGTGTTGTCCGTTTATTCTCTGTTAATATCGTAAAATTCATTCAGTACGGTTGATGTTGCTGCTTTCGAAGACGGTGGTTATTTTCGTCGAAACCTTGGGTGAAAAATTTTCCGGTTTTTTTTTCGAACAATCAACATACAACTGAGCTATTTTTGAGTGAGTTAGTATCGCATCGGCATACCCTGCTGGATAATTACAGTGGATTAAAATATCGAAACGTAAACCCGTCGGATTAACCACAAAAGCTAATAAACTTGACAACAAGAAGTCAGTTTGACTAAATTTACAAAATAAATGATTTTAAATCAAAACATACTGCACTATTTTTGTAAAGTTTCGTTAAATATGTGTAATTAAATTTAGTTTAAGACAGTATGATATTTTCTTCATATATTAAGCATATTGAATATGTTCTGAGTGTGCAAAAACAAGTGCAAATTAATAGTGATGAATAAGGGTTTTCAATTTTTTAACAGTGATTTTAGAAATATTTATTTTATATTTAAATAAAGAAAATTTAAAAGTGAAGTATTTTATCATACGAAGGAATCATTACGTGCATTTGTTGTCTAACTAGTGAGTGATACGCAGTTGTAATAATCAAATTCGGTAAGTATTAAACATTTCAATTTTTTAATAAATAATTAATTTTAAACTGTTTATTTTTTACATGTTTACGCGACAAATTATATTTATTTTCCCTTTTCTTTTACTTTAATATATATTATATTTACCTTTTCTCTTACTTTAATATATAATTTTAGGTCTTCCTTTATAATAAATATTGAAATGTATATATTATATTATATATATTTACGGCTTATATTAAATGACAGCTTCTGCAAAATTCCGTCTGCATACTTCAAAATAAATGATTGGTTTTCTTAATCATTTATCTCAAAAGTATGCACATAATTTGTAAATCCAACACTTTCTAATCCACTCAAATTGATTGGAAATATGTGCATAAATACTCAAAGAAAACTTTTAATATTAGTTTTTGTTTATCAACAGGTATATCACCATGTTTTTAATATTCTTAATACAGATCCGTAATTCAATGAAAGTAGAACGTCCAAAAAACATAAGTAGATAATTTCGCCGCTGGCATTTCAAATTGTATGCTTTAACACTGTACACAAAACTTATAAGTGGTAGCAATAAAGAGCAAGATTTGACCAAAACGAGGATTTTATTAACATTATTTTTGTATAAATATACAGGAGAAGTTGTTTATCATAAAAGACATTTGGGATGTACATGAAAAAAACTAATGAATGTGACTTTTCTCCTTCCTTTTAAAAGACTACGCTAGATATTTTTGCGCATGTTTTGATTTATGTTTGAGGTTAAGCTGTGTTAATGCCCTATGGAGTGGCAGTACATAGCCAGTTTATTTTATCTCTATGCGTACATACCGATATACACATGACTTGGTTTATACATTTGTATGCTGCTCGAGTAAATCTTTACAAAGGAAGTTGTACTCTTACAATTTTGATCAAATCAAACTGTTTAATTGCAATTGAATTCTACTTCATACATTTCAAATGAAGTCCCTTCCCAACAATGCATATATATATACCCCAAGTTTTAGAAAATAATGCTATAGGGAAATAAAGAGTTTTTAAAAAAGAACAACAGATTTAATCAATATAATGTATTATAATAATGTATGGTCCCCGCTGCGTAGTGGGTAGAGTGCGACAATCACACGGCGATAGTCCAGGTTCTACTACCTCTTTCAAACTGTTGACTTTCTATCTGTCTACAAAATAGATCCTTAAATATCGCCGTTCGAAGTCGACAAAAGAATGTATGTTCATTCTTCTACTAGTGAGAGAACAGTAGCGCGCACAACACGGACATGCAATTTAGTTGGTCAATGAGCAAGCAAGCCAGTCCCTGGTCCCACTCATGACTGTCGCGCCATTGAATATATATATATATTTATATTTATTATAATAATGTGTACTGTCACATCAAGTATTACTTTCAGAAACTTCATATATGACCACTTCTCAATATGAACCTTGTTACTGTTTAACATTAGCGACGGCAAATACGTCTCATATAAATATAAATGCATACAATTCTGTCAAGATTCAGTTTATTGAAATTATTAAAAACAAATTATTAGCAGACAACAAATTCACAGTCAAATAAATAAATAAGAAATAAAGTGTAGCTCTAAAAATGAACATGTTAAAAAGTCTTTAAGCATGTACCCGCCCCTAAATACGAATAAGTAGGGGATGTACTACTGAAATAACGTATGAGGTCTTTAGTGTACTTTTATTTACATCTATGGTGCTATATGGCGCTATATTTGCGTGACTCCACCTCAAATCTTAATTTGCTGTGGTCCATTGCAATTGACTATTTAATTTGACTAAGCCATCAATACAAAGGTATAAGTACACTTTAATAATTAACACTTTTCAAATTATATTTGTAGCAATGAAGTTGTAAACATATTAAGAAAATGATATGAGATAAAAACCTTTTTATTTAAATTTCTACAAATTAGATGTATGAAAAATAAAATAAATAGAAAAAAAAAGTGATGCCAAGAAGAGATACAAAATTAATTTTCGCTTCTAAAATTTAAGTGCTATAGAACTGCGAATGTGGTGCATATGTTAATACATTAAAATTGTAGTGTCCTTACGACGGCATAACCAAAGAACACTAAAGTTGTTAATGCAGTTTTCTATTACACACAAGAAATAATATAATTTGTTCAAGAAAATTAATATAAATGAATGAGTAATCATATCTTCATATTATCAGAAGTTAAATTTTCAAATTAACCATCTCCTACTCATAACCTTAGCTATTTTCTGTTTTTACTCAGTATTCCTTGCTGACAAAATTAGGCTTTTCCGCTATCCTCGACCTTATTCATTTATTTCGTCACCCGAATTTAAAAACTATGTTTAGTGATTGTATAAATTTGATAAAATATATATACTTTGTAAGCCAGACAGAAAAAATAGTTTTTTTTCGACTGATTATTTGATTTGATATGTTCTAATCGCTCTAATGTAATAAAACTGACTTGTTGTTTAATTTCAAATTAGAGATTCTTGCTTACTGTAATTGTCTCAAGCCTGACATTTTAGATTACATGTAAAAAATATCTCTTTGACTTGTTGCAGGAAAATATTGTTTATACGCATACATATACGTTCATACACAAAAACACTTACATTTTTTAAATTGATGACATAAAAATGATGACGCAAACAGACGGAAACAAACATTTTTACTAAAGGAATGAGACATTCTCTCAAAGAAGCAATGATAGCCTTCATCCACGCGAAGAATGTATTCACAAATCAATCGAATTCTTCAACCAAATGTCGGTCCAAAGAGCAAGCTTTGAACAGAACAACATGATTGGGAGAAAATTTTATAGAAACAAAAACAACGTGGTGTGCGGCCGAAAAATTCGTGTACATCCTACAAATCCCAATGATACCCACAGATTATCCATTCGAGTTCAAACGACTGCATATCTCTGTGGACTTGTGCTTCTCTATGACTATTAATAAATCACGGGCGCAAACTCTGAAAATTGCTGGCGTAGATTAAGAACACAAACGCCTCTCGACGGTCAGTTGTGTGTGGCATGTTCTCGGATGTGTCAGAATGGATGCATCTTTTCATACACATATACAAACATCACATGGGAATGTAAGTACTGTGGCAAATAATCACAATACTTTTGTTCACTTGCGATGTTAGCGGAATAGAAAGTTATTCATTTTATCAGTTCGCAATTTAAAATTGAAATTGCAGCCTTTTTTTATATCGTTTTACACCAACAAAAGTTCTGATTATATTTGTTTTTTTAATATTTTTGTGTAAAGGACGACAATATTAATTTATTGTTAGTTTTTTCTTTCAATCTTAAAACAAAAAATAACAAAACATTTGCAATTTTTCTCATAATATATATAATATTTAAATTCATACTCAAATGCACATCCATAAATAAACTTAATATGTTGCTTTTAAAAGTGGATTAGTAACATATAAGATATAATATAATATATATATTAAATAAAAGTAATACGTATGCCCATCAAGAGAAGTTACAAAAAAAAAAGTTCAAAAACTTTTATGCGGGCAAGCAAACTCGGGTGTAATGCATAAAACTGGTACAATGTATTAAACCGTAAGCCTATTTTAACAGGCAGATGGGAATTCCATATACGTTAGGAAAATTTAATTCACCATCGCATTGATTCACTTTCTTCCCTTGTAGTATATTCCCCAAAGTAAAAAATAAATAGAAGAATTTTTTTCCAACATTTCTTCGGGTATTTATTTATTATACGCGTGTGTTGTGAAAGACATATATGTATATTAAAATGAGTTATTGTGTCTTAGACTCAAAAATTTAATTTGTGCTTTTAACATAGTTAAAATACACAAATGAAATTACTAAACAATAACATTACTATTACAACCCTTATACTGGTTTACTACGAAAACATATGTAGTTTCTTTATCATCATAGTATCTGTTTTATTTTGTATATCAAAATTTACTTGATAGCATAAAAAATCTTGCCAACAAGAACTATTTCAACCCTGTTTTACGCAAACAAATATAACTATGTTATATAAAACAAATTCCTACTCTATCGAATCCATGATGCTACAGAAATTAAAGGTTTTTAGCGGAAACAAGAGAAAACCAGTACTGGATACATGATCATATAGGGATAATTTTGCAGTTGACTTTCTGGTGAAACATTCTGTGGTATAGAAAGATGATATCTTCAAAAAAGATTTCGAGGGAATGGAAACAAGCATCTGGGTAGAATACCTGAGTAATGCTTAATGTTTGAGGCATGCAAAAACACTCCTAGGTTAATATTCGATACAAATTTTAAAGCATGTATTAAATGTAGGTAGAATTATTTATATACGAATATCCTAATAGGCTTTCTAACAGGTCACTGCAAACTTAGGGGAACTGAGGCAACTAAGGTTTTCTAATGATGGTCTCTGCAGATTCTGTGGAGAAGTGGTTAAAATACTGCAGTATTTTCCCCTCAAGAGAGTTGAATTCACTCGAGTGTTTAAAGTAAAACCGAAATCTATCAAACAAAGCTTAATGGTGTTGGTGTCAATTGATTTTACAAAAGTCGTTTGGTTCTGTGCATAGGATGCAACCGAGGTTACTACTGTCGATGAAACCATTGACTGCGTCCGATGGTTAGGAAGGCCTTTTCGTGGTCAGCAGTAACAGCTTTGCGTTACGTCGAAAAAATAATTTTCGACAAAGAACTTGGGGTCTCTAGGTTGAGAGAGAAGACAAAAGCTCCCCTACTAGAACTCAGAGAACTGCAAAAAGCCAACAATAGCCAGAAAAGAAAACACGCAACCAGAATGAAGTTGCGTTGAGTGCAGTGCAAAACACTGAAAAGCAAAAACTGCAACAACCGCAGCCGCAAAGTTAAACTACTAGTTCAGCAACATCAGGAAATGTCTCAGGAACAGCAGACAAAAATGCAGGAAAAACAGCAGCGCAGAGCAAGTGCGTGACGGTCTTGTGTTCGTAGGGGTCAAGCCTTTCACCACAGCAAAGCCGAGGAGAGAAGGGAGGAAATTATCCTTCTGTATTGTACAGGTTACACCCAACAACAAGCTAGACAATCTGAACAAAATTCGGATTTTAGATTGCTGGTATTGCACATGGGAAAACATAAGAAGGAGCGAGGGCTCACCACAGTTTTACCGCTGCCAAAGGTTTGGACACACAGTGCCGAACTGTCAAATGCAGCCTCGATGCGTGAAGTGCAGTGGGGACCACAATGCGGACAAATGTTCTCTGGGGCAAGTCGAAGCAGTTGACAAAAATCAACGGGCACACCACAATTTATCGAGGTTGCCCTAAATTCTATGAGCTGAAAGCAAAGACTGCTCTGCAGAAGCAGCCCCCAGTGAAACACCCACTCGGGGCAGCCATACTCGTCACCCTTCAAATGACGTTCGCCAATATAGAGTCTGGTCGGAGGGCGATGGTAAATAAACAACAACAGTTGAAAGTGGCACAGGTTTCAGTTTCAAAAACGGTGGTGTCAAGTGCTCTCGAGCCAACGCCCGAATGGAAAGTCACGTAAGACTCGGCTAGAGGAGCAGGATGGCCAAATTTTGGCATTCCTGCAGAGTCAAGCACGTCTCCGGTCTGAATGGGTACGCCTATGGGAGCAAATTACAAGATCCTTGCAGTGAATGTGAACTCACTGGAACGAAGATTGGAGCTCTTTACATTGTTGTACGTCCAGAGTTACGTACCAGTTACGAAGCCCAGACTTTCTCCTGGTCAGCAAAACTAAGCTAACTCAGAGTTAATGTTATTAGAAGAGATAGGTCCAACTCCCAAAGTGGAGGCGGTGCCGTGATCTTCGTTAAGAACAATATAAAACATAAAATAGTGTACAGTAGCGAAGTACGACGCTTTCAGGGGTTAGAAGCCTGCATCGCGTGCATCTATTTACGTAGCGGGAGGAAATTGTACGTGGTATCGGTCTATGCTTCCGGATCCCCACACGCCAGATCAAATATCTCAGAACTCGATTCACTCTTTCGTTGCCTTATGCTTGATTCGGAAAAAAACTATTACATTTTGGCCGGGGACTTAAATGCCCGACATGGATATTGTGGTAAAACACTCCAATAAAGTGAGGGGACCAGCTTTACAGTTGATTCTGTTTGCCCAATGTCGAGTATAGGCTCGGCTACCACGGTATCAAAAAACCGAAATTGAGAACTGCTGCGGCAATGGGACAATTAACGCACCACACTGAAAGCAGACTCCTATCAAGGTTGAAAACCTTTTAAAGGCGTTTACAGACCGACAAAATGAGAAGATCAGGACACTGAAGGCAACAAATTTTAATTACAGACTTTCTGTAAATTCGTATTGGAACAAAACAGATATTTATTTGTTTCTGAATAATCCAGAGCATTTGAAGACAGCGATAGTTCAACCCATATCCAAAAGAGGAAAGGATTTGTGTGATCGGTGTAACCCTCGGTCGATTAGTCTCCTTCCGAATATTGACAAGGTTTTCGAAAAGGTGTTAACAGAGCTCTGCTTGCCTGGGTAGAGAATGAAAATATCATAACGGATAACCAGTTCGGTTTTAAGGCGAGGCATGATACCATACATGCCGCGTTGAAACTAGTATCTGACATTAAATGGAACAAGTGCAAGAAACAGTGCACAGGTGCGTTTGGTTAGAAGGACTTTTTTACAAGCTCAGTCGGCTCGGCATGCATAAATCGCTACTATACCTACTGTTTAGTATGCTTACTGGCAGATGGTTAGTAGTCAAATATGGCAACGTAACTACTTCGGGCATTTTCCATGTTAAAAATGGTCTCCAACAGGGTGCCGTAAACTCGGCAATCCCATTTAATATTTACTTGAGCGATCTTTTAAGTTCTCTTCATAATGCAATTGCGTACGCAGATGGCTTGATAGTGTACAGATCAGGGTGACTTTGACGCCTTCAGTTGAGCTTGCGACAGCTGGAAGTTAAAATTCAACTTCGAGAAGTCGGAAACCATCCTGTTCAAAACGCCGTTGCAAAAGTCTTCGGCGGAGGCTTACTACCTCAATACATAATACCATGAAAAGGTGCGCCATATTAGTTTCGTTCCTAAAGAAACATTCGTTTATTTTGATAAGTTCGGTTTGTTACAAGACAAGAAAAAGGTATTGCTCACCTTTCATTTCGCCCGTTCTGCTGTAAATGGGCGACTCAACTAGGAGCGTACCGTTGCACGACGAACCAAGGACAATTTCCCCCGTTTCAGTATAGCGGTATCGAGGAGGGATGTGCGGGATGTTGTGAAGCAGCATAAATGGTTTTGGTGACTACAGAGCGAATAAAACTCCCTCGTCAAATCCTCTAAGCACTGGGTAGGAAAACTAACGGGGCGATCGGTTATTATTTTGCAACGGACCAAATACCATCTGCAATCTTTGGCCGACTTACAAATCCTTAGCTTAAGATTTTAGATTAGAGTTAAAAAAAAAAAACAAACAAAAAATAAAAAGGAAATACGAAAAATACAAAAATACAAAAAAAGACAGAGAAATATATATTAGTGTATATTTGAATGAATTATATGTGTATATAATTGTACATAGACGCACCTGGGCATGTATGCATGAACATATATTGATAAATTATATGATTGTATAAGTGCACTGTGCGTACGTAGCTTAAGTTAGTAGTAAAATAGTTTTAGTTTTAGTTTAGTTCTCAGTTTTAGTTTTATCTGTAGCTTTAGATATAAGTTTTTTAGTAAAAAGTTAAAAAACATTAAATCAAGTTAATCTTAGAGAGCCTGCGAAGGAGTAAGTAAGTAAGTGCACTTGACAGGAAAGACTACGCACTGACATTTTCATCGACATAGAGGGCGCCTTCGACAATGCGACTTTCGATGGCAAGTGTAACGCGTCCAGGAATCACGGCGTAGAGGAATCATTGGTGTTGTGGATAAGAGCAATGCTAATTAACAGAACTATAATCGCGGAGGCGGAGTGTGACAAGTTTGTAATGTCGAAGGTTAACAGGGGCTGCCTCCAAGGCGGGGCCTGTCTCCCCTCTTTTGGTGCATGCTGGTCGATTCTTTGCTTTCCGCTTTGAATAGTTCTATCACCTACGCTCAGGCGTATGCAGACGATGGAGCCGTACTGGTTACCGGACCATGCCTTGCGGCCGTCAGTGCACGCGGGCGAGCGGCTCTTGACTTGTTTGACTCAACTCAATACTTACCATCTGTGAAAAATATTTAGTATACATCAAGTCATTGAACAGACAACATCATAATTTTTCATCCTGTTAAAAATGTCGAATTTTGTACCAGAAAGTGATGATTTGCGGAAAGCATTAATTTTTTGTTTTTTTTTTTTTTTGAAGAAAAGTGCTGCAGAGTCGCATCGAATGCTTCTCGAGGCATATGGTGATGATGCTCTATCAGAAGCAATATGCAAAATACGGTTTCAACGATTCAGAAATAATGATTTTGATGTGAGAAATGAAGAACTTGGAAGACCACCAAAAAAGTTTGAAGACGCCGAATTGCAAACGATATTGGATGGAGATGACTCTTTGAGTCAAAAACAAATGGCAGCAATGTTAAATGTTGCACAACAAACAATTTCTGACCGTTTAGGTTAAAAGCTATGGGAAAGATCCAAAAGTGTGGAAAATGGGTGCAACATGAATTGAATGAAAGACAGATGGAAAACCGAAAAAGCACTTGTGAAATTTTACTTCAAAGACACGAAAGAAAGTCGGTTTTGCATCGGATTGTTACTGGCGATGAAAAATGGATTTATTTTAAGAATCCTAAACGGAAAAAATCATGGGTTAATCTGGGACAACCATCAACATCGACTGCAAAACCAGATCGATTCGGCAAGAAGACAATGCTGTGTGTTTGGTGGGACCAGAGAGGTGTGCTGTACCACGAGCTCCTAAATCCTGGTGAAACCGTAAATACTGATCGCTACCGACAACAAATGATCAACTTGAACCATGCATTGATCGAGAAACGACCAGAATGGGCCAGAAGGCACGGCAAGGTAATTATGCTCCATGACAATGCACCTGCACACAAAGCAAAACCGGTTCAGGACACAATCAAAACACTTGGCTGGGGGCAGCTACCCCACCCGCCGTATTCACCAGACTTGGCTCCTTCCGACTACCATTTGTTTTCATTATTGACACGCATTGGCTAAGCAGCACTTTGATTCCTACGAGGAGGTCCAAAATTGGGTGTCTGATTGGTTTGCTTTAAAAGACGAACAATTTTATTGGCGTGGTATTCACAAATTGCCAGAAAGTTGGTCAAAATGTGTAGAAAACAATGCCCAATACTTTGAAAAAAATGTTTTTACTTTCCCATTAATAATTAGTGTTTCATTTTCAAAAAAAAAAAACTCATTTCATACCGGTAAATCATCATCAATATCCCACTTTCCAATGAAGGCAAATGTTTAGGTTTTATCATGGACAGCAAACTTCTCTGGAAAAGACACATTGAAACAAAAACCTCCAAGGTGCTGTCAGTCTTCTGGCAATGCAGGGGAGTTTTTGGCAAAACCTAGGGTCTATCAGCCAAAAGATCTCTTTGGATCTACACGGCAATGATAAGACCACTTCTTTTTGTTTGTTTGTCTCGGCTGCACAGGGGCTTTCCCCAGCACGCCTGGCTCTGCTCTTGATGTTCCGATTAATCTCCCCCCCTTGATCACCACATCATGGGATGTACACTCAAGGCACTGGGGCTTTGATGACTTCGCACACCGGATCTCCTATGACACTACTCTCGTGGACATGCCGTCTGATGCGAGGTCGCCAATAATACAGTTGCGACGCTTTTACAAAGTCGACTTTCCCCGCGTCCTGGACTGGCTGTGGCCAGAAACTGAACCGGGAAAGGAATGAAGTCGGATTTTCACGGACGGCTCCAAGACAACGGAGGGTTCTGGAGCTGGGGCCTTCGTGGAAAATGACAACACCAGACTTCACGCCTCCTTAGATCATTTCGCGTCGGTCTTCCAGGCGGAAGCCTTCGTGATCCTAATGGCCACCAACTAAATTGTGAAGAATAGGTGGAAGGGAAGAAGTATCTGCGTGTGCAGCGACAGTCAAGCTGTGCTCAAGGCCTTACTCAACCCTTTAACCACTTCCAAGATAGTTCAAGAATGCAAGTCTTCCCTTTATTTGGTCGGCAGGCTGAATTCGCTAAGACTTGTCTGGATCCCGGGTCATCACGGGAAACGAAACTGCAGATGAACTAGCTAGGCTAGATTCAGCAGAGGCATTCGTAGGGCCTGAACCCACCTTGGGATTACCCCCGTCCCTGGTCAGGGCCTCCGTCTATGGTTGGGTCTCTCTACTGCACAACCAGACATGGCGTGACTCTCCAGGATGCAGGGTGACCAAGAGTATGCTCCCAAACGTCAGCGAAAAATCCGCTTCTTTTCTGCTATCTCTAGACAGAAACGAGTGCAGACGACTTGTCGGCGTACTAACGGGAGTCGGCTTGGGCTTAGTGATGTCACACTCTGCGACGCCTGTGGAGAAGGTGAAGACACTTCAGAGCACTTTCTCTGTCAGTGTCCTGCTTTCGCTCGTATCAGGTGGCGGTTATTTGGCGCTGATGTGGTGGGAACTGAAAATCTAAGTTCTATATCACAGAAGCGCATCTTGGTTTTTCTTCGGAAAACCAAGAAAGTACATTAAATGAAGGTTACTGCCTGGTAGCACAATGGACCAGTATTTGAGTCTGAGCGCTCCAGTGTAGTTTTTCCCAACCTCCAACAAAAAAAAAGTAAGATTACAGTAAGATTAAAATGTCCTGTAAACAAGCTTTAAGCATTTTGTCTAGAATTAAAGTGTACCTTTATAAATTAATTAAATGCAAAAAAGGGGAAGAAATCCCAGCGCACTAAAAAGATTTTCTCTACTTGGAGACAGAAAATTTCTCAGTCAACACTGTAAAGTGTTATACCTGAGAGGACATCGAAATGCACAAGTAATGAAAAGTAGGCTCAAAAGTTCAAATATACATGATGGCTTCACTTTTTGATTCTGATGTTAGAAACTGAACGTGCATAGAAGAAGAAGTTCAAATGTAATGCAGGAATTTGATAAAGCTTACATATGGCATAAAAATATATATGTTTGTCTCTTTAATGTCTGCAGATTCCAAATATACAGGGAAATGTCATACACAATTTTTCTTTCTGAGTTGCATTCAAATCATTAACATTTTTAAGAGATTGTCACCGTATAATAATAATATAATAATAATTGTTGACGCTACAGTCCAAAGGGGGACCAGGGCCTAGCTTGCTCATCAACTACTCGTGTTGTGCGCGCAACTGTTCTCTCACGAGTAGAAGGGACCTACAGTTTTTTGCCGACTCCGAACGGCGAAATTTGAGAAGCTTTCTTAGACAGTTATTACTCTTTGAGTGTTGTCAGCAGCTCGAAAGAGGTGGTGCCGTGAAATATTAGAAAAATTGGTGTTGAACTGGGAGTCGAACCTAGACCCTTCGGCGTGTGAGCGTCGCACTCTACCCACTACGCCACGGCGACCACACTGTCATTGTCACCGTATATATAAACTAAAAACATAAAGCGTTTCAAGACCATATATACATACCCACGTATTCAGATTCCACACGAGAGATGATATCCATTGTAACACTGTTTGTTTTCTTATATCACTCATCAAGTGCAAAGGGTTAATGCCTCATATGAACTCTTTAAAGATCCTATTATTTTAGGAGATAAAATAAAAGTGTATAGAACTTAGTTTGCTTTGTAGTTTAAACACTGGTTGAACACATCCACACAAACATAAATGCATGTATGTGTTATCAAACATATGAATACACCAAATCTGACAGTTAAAAAACCAAGTATACCCATTCGAAGAAATTCCAGGTATTGTAAGCTGTAAAGTAGTCAGGTCCGTTTCTGCCAAAAATTAATTTTTGTTAAAAAAATTGACTCATGTACAAACATTAAGGGAACCTTATTTCTATATTAGCGCATACAGTTTTATGTTACTTTTTTATATTGAAACGAAAAAGTTTTTGGCATTTTCAAATAACAAAAAAAAAAAAATCACATATTCAGCAAAATAAAATAAGTAGATTCGACCATACCTCTCCTCTCTTTAACTACAACTGTGAAAGGCTTTAAATAGACAAATATAATAGAATCCATTATTTTTGTAAAAAGATTACAATTTTATTGATTAGAAATTAATTTAAAACCAAAACAATTTTACTTTAATTACTGCAAGTCTTGTTAAAAATAAACATTAACATGGTCTTGATATAAGACAAAGAATAAAATGTATCATGTTTGAATGAATTATACTCTCCAGTCTTTGAAAATAACACTCGTGTACAATATCTCTTATCCTCCGTTCCTATGGTAACCTGTGGCGTAGGGGTAAGCCATAGATTCAATTCCTGGACTAAACACCTGATTTCTTGATCAAGCTTCTTAATTTCTACAAACTTTAGATGAACTCTTTATGGAAACTAAATTTTAATTGTGAGCAACATTGCGATTAAATAGAAATAAATAAAAGATCGGTTTGATATTTCAAGCCTCTTGAAAGGTTTTTTTTGTTTTAGACGAATATATTGAATATATGAAAATTAATGTTTTTTGTTTAAAACATCAAAAATAAATAAAAATATACAAATTCGCACTAGAAGGCGAGGCTATCGAGGCTAGTATTTATCCCCTCTTCTGGAAGCTAGCAGTCATTAAACTTCAACTTATTGGCTTTTATGACCTTGCCTGTTTCATTAAATGGATGAAATTTACCTTACGTTTGTAAGAAAATGTATATTAAAATATTTTTGTTTGTTTGTATATTTCATTTTTAATGAAAGTCATTAAATTTTCCAATCAATCTCAGAATAAAAAATTAAAATTTTCATACTTATCTAAATAATTTCACGTAAAGTGATTTCACGTCATAGTCATGAATTAAATTTTTATTCTTTAGGTTACTATACCAACTGTTTATAGGAACTTTTAAATTGTTATATGTTTCTAACATCGCAAATGCTTAAATAAGTATGTATATCTAATGCTCATTTTTTTTTTCTTTCAGAAAAGTGCCTTAACGAGCAATCATTAAATACGGTTATTAAACTATGGAACGTAACAATGTTATGGAAAATATGAACGATTCCGCTGGATTATGTCTTCAAGACCTTGTTGGAAGTGGAAGCTCAGCAATGAATGGTAACGCAGGAAATGCAAGTTCAAGTTCAGGAAGCAATAGTGGCAACGGCAACTCAAATTCAACAGCAGAGCATATGCATAATCATCACAATCTTCACGATTCTGGATCAACAGTTAGTGTATCCGCGGCGATATCAGGACTTATGCCAATAGGCGGAGTCAGTCTTGGGCAGCTTCAACATTCGTCACAAGAACTAAATCACCATCATCATCACCATCATATTGTTCCACCACATACGCCGACAAATATGCTTCATGAACCGTTAGAAAAACTTAAAAGTAAGTATAATATATAGATACAAACTCATTTGTTTCATATCTGTGTCGAATGCTGCTGTGACAGTTCTTTAAGAACGCGAATTTACCTTGTCATTCAGATACCCATGCATAACACAGCATAGAAAATTTATTAATTGTATTCAAACTCACTGGGGTACAAATAATCATAAAACGAAGAGCTTCCTTTCTTCTGCCACAACAAGGGATGTTTTCAATAGCCTGCTATTATATGAATCCTATTTTTCACACTCCTCATGAAAACACACAAAAATGTTCCGACTAATTGAACACCCTCTTTGTAATAAGAATGTATGTATGCACAAATATTCATATAAATCCGGAATTAAGGGAAGTACATATGTATATCCCCTTTCTACAACAAATCCCCTTTTTGCTTTCTTTACCGATTAGTGATGCAACTGATCACATTATCGTATTACAGCATCAATCAAATTGTAATTTACCGCATATTTAAAGTTAATTGAGATAAATTTTTAAGAAATGAGATTGCTTATCTACAGACCCATGCATTAAAATATATAATTGATATGTTTGTGAATAAGCTTGAAAAAACCAAGGGAAATGTTTACAAACTACCAAAGTAATAGTATAAGACAATGAATTGCATATTAAAAAATTATAGCTTGTGCAGAAAAATAAAACTCTAGAATGGAGATTGTAAATTTTGTTACATTATTACAAAAAATTAATATTAAATAGAGCATTTTGTCGTTAACGTATGTTCATCTAAATGCACGCCTATTGCCATCATTTACTTCTTCATTTATTTTAATTGTATGTTTTCCAACGGATAATGAAGTCAACGATATTAAGGTGACCGCAAAAGCCTGGTTATTAGGACGTTTAGAAAAGCTTTCGTCCAATGTAATGAAAATTAGTATCAGCATGATCTTTTATTGATCTCTTTTTACTCAACGCACTTGAAACTGCCTAATAATTACTTGTTTACCCAATAAATAAGACATTATTTTTTTAAATTCAAATATATATATATATATTTATTTTAAGAAATTAGCAAGCAGTAAACTCAAATAGAAAACCAAACTTTTACAATTTTTTCAATTTGTTGTGTGACAAAGCTGATTCGATTTTACTTTCCTACACAACTTTTAGTATGTAATAATTTAATTAAAAGATCAATATAACATTTAGATTATTCTTTGAACAAAATAATGTATCAAACACTAAATAAAATCGGTATATAATGTATAATAAAGCTCTAACTTTATAGTAAATAATTAATAAAGTAAACAATTCTATATATAATGAATAATATAATATTATATATACTATATTATATATAATGAATTAACTACGCATAAATATATTCGTATTCATAAATGTGGGTCGTCATTTTATAACAAAACTCATATACATAGTAGACGTAGAAGTATATGCATAGTAATTTCATTAATATACATGTGTCTAGATAATTCATCATACTCTTGAATGTATTTTATTAATAATGCAAGTAGACGTTTTTTATTTATTTCTTAAACAAATTATTATTTGCTTACGTCAAGAAGAAGCGGTAAATCAACAAACCTTATTTACAGACACACCGCTTGGCACACACGACACGTACGCCTCAAACAGTTCATGTTTTCTTTTCAGTAGTAAGATAAAAATTTATCTGATCTCTTTAAATTGTGCAATTCTGACCTAACTGTGTAATTCTTGCTATTTGTAGAACAAAATTGAATTTAAAGTGACAAAATAAAGGCTGGAGGAGATAGAGTAGGTAGGATAAGCAAAACGAAATAGATTCAGTGTAAAGTACAATTTAAATGTTCCATACCTCTGCATATATAAACGCATGTTATATGAATGCCTTATATTCGAAGGCATAAAGCAATTCTCATATATATACGTACGTACACTCATTTGAATGCGAGCGTTTAAAATATTCAGTTTTATTACAAATGACAGCAACGTGCTACATGGATTAAAAAATGAATAATTAGTCTAGCACTTCTTCGGAAGCAAGAAATGGAGAAAAATAAGTAATAATTTTATTTTAAACGAGGCATGGAACCGTTGCTTCCTCCACGCCGAACATACGGAAACATTTTGAAGAGGGTACTTAGGATTCATTCAAGAGTATAGCATCATATCATCCCCAATTGGTTGGTTGCCTTTGTTTTTCGTTTCTGAGCACGTTAGAGATTTCTCACAAGCACACAGTTTATGGGTGAACCGGAAAATAAGGATAAATGTTTTAACATATCGCAGACTCCCATGACGATTTTTTTTCATTTGATTCTATTTTGGTTTCGCTACACTATCGATGATTCGTTGCAACATTTGACACACGCCACATATTTGTATAGTTCAAATTGAAAAATATGTGTATAATGAACTTGCTTATAGTATTATATAAAATCTTTAGCTTTAGAAATTAACACAATTAATTCAATTTTAAAATAATTCAAATTTTCTCCTTAAACTATACCAATGGGCACGGGTTATAGATTTACCTGTGCATTCATAACTGCCTATGTGTGTGCATCAGACTGATAAACGTATCTGTTTTGAGGGATGTTAAATATGGGTTTTCAAAGGTGCTTAGAGATTATGATGTTCACCACTGATAAACACAAGAAATTATTACAACTTTAATTTTCTTTATCTGGGTGTAATAAAACAGAGCAAATATTCCCTTTTCTTCAAGATTTCTTACAAATAATGATAAGTTATAATCGTATGCCCTTGTTTGTATAAAAATCGTATCATACGAGAACATAAAATGTTGTACAAAAATCTTATCTGACTTGGCAAAACTACTTTAATTTGTGTTACCTTCTTTTTGAAACTAGTTTCAGCTGCGTAGCTGATAATACACACAACGTTTTGTTTCTATTTAAAAAAATGTTATGGAAATTTTCTTTTTAGACGGTTTTTCATATAAGTAGCTGTGAACCTAATTTGTTTGATATGAAACCGTAAAAACTTTCCATTCAACCCTCTTTTCTAGAAGTCAAAAATTTTCGCCATATGGATAACGATTATTCTTCTGTAGATTAGCATTATCATACTTTTATCGCTGGTGGCAAGTTCACATTTAGATTGCGGTTAACTTACATTCATCTGCATTTATTTGGGGTGACTTTTGTGCTTCCTTGCTCGTATTATTCTATAAGCCATGATCCCATATGCTGTCCATTTACATAATAACAACGTATGCACTGCAATCCCTTTATTCTTATTAAAGTATTGCCCTGCGCGTAAATACATACTCGTACATATGCATCTATGTATGTGAGTACATCCTATCGTTATAGATTCTTCTCCCGGTTTAGTTTTCACAATATTTAAGTTGGATTAAAAAATATTTAATTTGGACGTGGAAGTACTTATGTCTCAAACAATCAATTTACAAAAATACTTTATGTTATGTGCTCATCAGCATAAAGTACTAAAATAAAAATGAGGATTAAAGTATCTTAACGAAAAATCGGATGTTCATTTCTTTTACAAGGAGCATATCGCAGAGATTAAGCTAAAAAAACGGAACGTGCCTAGTTTGAAGTTTTAAAAAAAGAAACGAACAGATGTTGGGGTATCACGCTTACATGACCAATATGGTACAAAAAATTTTTAAGATGCAATTAAGGATTTTCTATTTTAGTATTTTTCCAATTCGAATTCTGATTTCTATATAATCGCCTTTTTCTTGTTTATGGAATGATGTTTTAAAATTGTTGTTAATAATAATGAAAAAGCATTGTTATTTAACATAAACGTTTTATATATAAATCAACAGCTAAATGCATCTAGAAAAAAATTAAAACAATAATTACTTTAATTTAATTACTTATAACTACAAATTCGTGATGCTTTACTTGCTCAAATTCCTCTTACAAAACTTAGTACTTATTTACTTTTTGCAATTTTGTAATTTCAATTTTATAGAAAAGAACAATTAGAAGACAGAAATTTTGTACGTTGCACAGCAGCAGCATGTTTGTTGTCAGTTGATACACTGATATTTTTTTTATAATCCGCGAGTGCTAACGTGATTTAGAGCACTTTGCGGTCGAATATTTGTCACAGCACGAGCCGCAGATATTCAATATTAGAGACTAGGTACCATAGAGTTGAAAAGAGCATTCTTTATTCGAGAGGTAAACAACGAATTTTTAAAATAAGATTTTAAAGCGGAGGAACGCGATTTCCATCAGATTATTTTTGTGTAAATAGAGATATATTATATATACATATATTTCTTCGTTGTTCTAAAGCATCTATCGACTTTGCGATTCTCTTGTTTTAATGCTGCATTTTGTTTTATGTTAAGGAGACATTTAGGCATTAAGAGTGCCAGACCAGATTTTACCGACCGCTTAGCAAATATTTAAAAACAAACTTAACAACAAAATTTTAATCTTAATTTTTTTATTTTATTTTTTATTTTTTTATTTCTTAATTTTACAACTCATTATATTATTAAAATTAAATACTTCGCAGTTTTAATTTAACTGTTCCATATGCTTGCACAAACTGAAAGCATAATCTGTAGGATTAAACTCTTTCTCTAACTTTAATTGATTCGAGCAATTCTGATTAGCTTAAAGTCGGTTATACGATTAGCTTATTCGATATCAGACTTCTTCTTTCTGACCATCTGTTCATATAAAATGACATTTGCACATATATATGGTAGAATACACAAATCATAGTCCTATCCAAAGTAAATGAATGTGCAATTTATGGGTAAACCATCCTACCAGCGACGCCTCACAAAAAGATATGTGTGTGTTTATGTCCCATTAAAATCGAGTCAAATAAATTAATCATTTATATTACTGAGGTATCTGTTCGGTGTGAAAGCAAAAAGAATAATAGATTCTGTTTTGTCATATTGCCAATTGCATGTCCCTCTATTTCCCTGTCTACCCTGCACATGTTTTTTTTTTGTTCTTCGTGTTCGTTCTATTATACGAAAGGAGTTGCCTTTGGATGGAAGAGGCGAGACATGTTTGCATTCTGCAAATGTTTTGACTGACTTGCATCGATTCTGGTGATTTATTGATGAGCAAAAAGCAGAAATTTATGTCAGGAACGAAGAATACAAATTGTTTGTACGACCAAGAATGACGGAATAAGATAAAATAAAGGAATTATTTTTGTCGTAGTTAAAAAATAACATTAATTAATTATCTCTAATTTTAAATCAATGTTTTGGTCTTATTACAGTATGGGCTGAAACTGGAGACTTCCGCGACACGACACACAGCTCAATGGCAGCTGTTGCAAATAGCTTAGATCCAACGCAACTAGGATTTCAATCATCGTTGTTAAGAACTAGGAGTAGAGATAGAAAAGAAGGTAAACATATGTCAGTTTTCGAAGTCTAGATACAGTTTGAGGTTAAACATTTTAAACTATATGTATCAATAATGCGCTTGAAATAAAAACATTTATTGTTTGTTTTCTACTGTAGATTTTTATTTTTTCTAGGCAATCGCTCAAACAATGATACAACAATAAAATCAGAAAACCCTAGCAATATGGGCCAGGAGGATACTGTCTTATCCGGAAAGGACGATGCTAAAAATGACAAGAAAAATAAGAGGCAGCGTCGACAGAGGACTCATTTTACCTCGCAACAACTTCAGGAATTAGAACACACGTTCAGTAGAAATCGATATCCAGATATGTCAACGCGAGAGGAAATTGCAATGTGGACTAATTTAACAGAAGCTAGAGTGAGGGTAAGAACAAAACCACACAGAAATTAATAACATGTTTACTTAATGGATAAGTATTATTATAATACATATTATGTTGGTTATATTTTAAACTATTATGGAAAGGTCAATGAGTGATATAAAAAGGTTTTATATGAAAATATCCTGATACCCGGTCTGCTTTTTCTAAAATAATACTATGGTCTTAAATAAAATACTATTCTTTGCGTATAAAAAAAAACGCTCTTCAATACTTTGATAGAAATTACCCTTAACACTATATTACTTTTCGAAAACTCTTGCTGGTGTAGCTGATGCATCCGTTTCTACTAGAAATACTGCCATCGCGAATATAAATTTTCTGTCGAACCTGCAGATTTTTTAAAACATAATTGTATGCAAACTTGCATTATGCTTTCAGACAAATAGATGCGAATCAACCAAAGAAAAATTAACTAACCAAAAGTTTATAGACCAAATAATTGCTCGCTTAAAGTATTGGGGTAAATCTCACTCTGCAGCAGTGTTTACTTTCCCTTAAGTCACTTCTATTTTTTATATGTATCTCCCCTTACGTTTTACATTATTTTAGTTTAACCCTAATTCCTCTTGTATGACATTTTACATTGATGCATTTTCGCCCCTCTGTAAACTCACAGATGTTTACACTAACAACTTTCAACGTGGGGTTGACAAATTACCATCATATGATAATCCATTGTAATTTCGCATTTATGTCTTTTGTGATGGAAGATATAATGGACCATAAAGCAATATTTGTTATTGTCCTCTGGTTACCCTAACAGTTTATTGTATTTAAATCTAAGATACATACTAATTCAGATGTATGTATTATTCATGCGACCACACCACTATTATATGTAACATATGTCAATAAAATAGCAATATGGAAGAAAGCTGTTGTGGAATAATGCGTTGAAGCTGACATTATTCACGATATTTTATGAATTCTTAGTAGATTAAAAAAAGGGCAGTAGCCTGTAGAAACTGAAAAAAAATCAAATCGGTGGTTCATTTTATTGCAGGCTGCATGGAGACGTATGCGTTATTTAACTGTTGTATAAACAATTATCTTGCAATTCCAAACTTTGTACAATAACTTCAGAAGAAAGAAATTTAAAACATTTGAAAAATACGTAAGAAGGTTATATCTAAAAATATGCAAAATATTTTGATATAGTAATTCACTTTTGCAACTTTCATGTACAAATTTCCAATCTTAAAAATTTCCAATCTTACAAATATCCAATCTTACAAATTTCCAATCTTAAACATTTATTGAAATAAAATTAATTCTTATATAATATAAAACTGATTGCATGTTTCCAATTGCAACTGGGTAGTTGCCAGAATTGCAAGATGACAAACTGTGAATATACAATGATATTACGAACAAACAGTATTTTTTAAAAGTTACCGAGTTGTCACGCTTCATGGCCCACTGTGATGAATTCCTGTAGATATATTTAGCCTTTTTATTAGACCGCATTTCATTAAAAACTATGCATTACCTAGCGCGCCTATTATCATAACTCGAAAAGTTTTATTTAAGTCATTGAAAATCTTCTGTTTATGTTCTGAAATTTGATACAGGCACTTTGTTTTATGTGTGGATTTTCTTGCAATGAGACACCCAACCAACGCACTTAATGCCTTTTATGATTTCTTAATGAGTTTTCTGAAATTATACCAAAATATACCTTATGCATATATAAACTTAAAACTTAGTTTTAAATTTAAACGCCTAAAACTATTTGAAATTGTTTATTGATGTTGAAATATTTTTCTTCAAGGTTTGGTTCAAAAATCGTCGTGCAAAATGGCGCAAACGTGAGCGTAACGCAATGAATGCTGCTGTGGCAGCAGCTGATTTTAAAAGTGGATTTGGAACGCAATTTATGCAACCTTTTGCAGATGATTCCCTATATTCTTCATATTCGCCGTACAATAATTGGACGAAAGTTCCATCGCCTCTTGGAACTAAACCATTTCCGTGGCCAGTTAATCCACTGGGATCAGTAGTATCATCTAGTCATCATCAAAACTCAATGAATTGCTTCAACGCAACGGGATCCGCCGTTAGTATGAATACAGGAACGATGTTACCTAGCGGTATGGGTTCATCATTAACTGGTTCCACATCAGCATCTGCAGTAGGTGGTCCACCATGTCACTACACAGCGCCTAGCAATCCTTACATGTACCACCCAAGGGCAACGACGGAACCTTGTGCTGCAATGAGCTCCAGTATTGCAACACTGCGGCTTAAGGCAAAACAACATACGTCGAGTTTTTCAAGTCCGTATTCTGTCCCTTCACCAGTGTCCAGATCTAATTCTGCAGGTCTATCCGCCTGTCAATATACGGGTATAACAGACGTAGTCTGAGAAAACGCCCTCGGGGCTTTCTTAAATCAACATCAACACCATTTACATCATCACTTTCATTCGAGTAACAATGGTGGTAATACAAATCTTTCCCTATCAAGAATTTCACCCAACGATGATCACGATAGTATAATCTGTAATAATACAAACGATACTAACGACGATCTCGAAACAGTTGCAGAATAAACATGTGAAATAGATGATGACATGCTTGCTACAAATTCAAAAAAGTATTAAGTAAACACACATTCAAATTTGTTTTCACACAAATTTAAACGAAAATAAATCTTTGAACTATGAACAATAACGACCCAAAAATCTACCCATACAGATAACTACTTATATATACATATACACTATATGTATCAAATCGTTTTTAAAATAAAATGTATATAATTTGTGCAATTCATACAAAAGCCGGTAAAAATACAGATGAATATGTTTTATATTAGTATTCAAATCCAGAACCTACACTTAAATATTTTGTTTAAAAATCTGAATCTATCACGTGATTTAGAGAAATTGTCCATTGCGCATTTACTTATTACTGTATATTATTAGTATTTTTCTAAATTTAAAACATGTTTATTTAATCAGGTTAGTAAGAATAAAACTAAAAATAGTCCTAAGTTTTGAGGTAATATGATTAAAGCATATGTTATTAATCACTGTTTTAATTCGGCATTATTGAATGATGACGAAATATTAAATTCTTTTTTTCCTATTATTAACAATAATACAGTAAGGTGTAACAGATAAATATGTATCGTAAATAATTAGAAATACGTATTTCCATTTTCAAATGTTTTAAAATTTGCTCAACGTATCACATTGATAGGAATTAATATCCTAAAGTAAGTGTAACATTTCATTTGCACAGATAAATGAATAGCATATTTACTAAGCAGTCGTCTAGTCTTAAAAAAATGATATAAGCAAATTAATTTAAATAAAATTATAATTAAAATCGATAAATAGAAATGATGATAATAAATAAATAAGAAAATAAACTTAAGGAAAGTTGGCTAATAAATAAATGTATTTTTATTTAAACAAATGTGTTTCGTTGTGCAATAGTCGTTCATTTTTAATAAAGCATATTATAGTGCATCAAAGTTAAAATGACACACTCTGGAAAAAAGATTTCTAAATGGAATCATAAAACAGAATATTGATTACAAAGAAATAAATAAGTATTTTCGATGTACAGTTTCAGCGATAAAAAGAAACTTCATATTAGTTTAGTTTAAATTAGTCCACCAACATTAACATAAAAATAAAACAAAACAAAGTCAATTTGAAAAAAGGGACACTTCAAAAAAAATTCAATATAGAAAAGGCCAATTCCTTTTTGTTTTTTAACAGATGTCATATGTCTTGGTAAGTATTGAACTTATTTTCTGCATAAAGAAAGCTGTATCAGCTTCAATTCAGCTAGTAACGCTTTATTTAAGTTTTTATTTTTTTTTTTCGAAAACTTCATCTATTGTTCAAGATAATTTTACCAGTGATAAATAACCTTCAAATCAAGTAACTGGAGTGGTTGTTTCCATAACGTGCTTACATTTGTAAAGAAGCCAGGAACATATTATATATTATAAAGACTATTTCAAGGAATGTCAAAGTATATGTTTTTGTTAATTCAATATTCAATTCAATAAAATTGAAAGTCCCATCACCAGCAGCTGACACCGTGCTTTACAATCTATGTCCCGGAGCCCCTAATTGAACTCTTACCATAATAACTTCAATCATCAACACGAAAGTTATTATCATCTGTACAAATTTTGCTTGCCCAAAATGAAAAATTTTTGTAAACGTGCTATTTAAGGAACTATTTTCTTTTCGACTTGGTGACTTTTCTTATAAACTAACTTACGATGACGGCAATTAATTCAAAAAGAACTTCATATCGCAAACTCATTCTACAGATTCTTCATTCGGTCCAAGTACAAATACTCCTTCTGCTGCTCAACCTATGTCGTTAGTATCTGAATGGTTCCTCTTCAGTTACATAGAGGAGATTGGATTGGTGGAAAGCTTCATCGATAAGTCTCTCCTGTTTTTGGATAAGAAGTTAGACAACAGAACCACGTTTAGAATTTGGGAAAAATACCGTACACGCTCAGCAATGGTTTGAAAGTGTTCAAGGGACTCTGCTCCAAAAAAATAACTATTTGTCGGTAATATGCCGACTTTAAACGTGGCCGTACAGGCACCAACGATGGTAAAGTGGTTACACCTGAAAACATGAAAAAAGTATACAAAATCGCTTTGGAAAACCGCAAACACACAGTGCCTTTTGACATCCTGAAGATATCAGAAGGCAGTGTGTAAACTATTTTGCATGAACATTTGTGCACGGGGAAGCTGTTTTCGAAATGGGTGCAGCGTTTGTACAATGGAGCAAAACCAAAGACATATGGATGATTCTGAGAGCTGTTTGGAGCTGTTTCGGCAAAATAAACAGGAATTTTTACGTCGGTATGCCACAATGGATGAAACATGTATTCACCCCTACACTTCAGAGTTAAATTGGCAATCAGCGGAATTGGCAACAGCTGTTCGCCAAAAGCGTTTAAAAACACAAAGGTTGGCTGGCAAGGTTACGGCATCCTTATTTTGGGATGCGCACGGAATTTTAGAAAAGCAAACGGATCAACAGCGTATACTACATGGTATAATTATTGCATTTGAAGAAATTGCAGAAAAACGGTTCCATATGAAGAAGAAAAAAATTCTACAATGCGAGTCGCAAATCGTTGTGATGTGATGTGTTAGGTGGAAGTAATGCGTAAAGAAATCAGTCTTCAGAAACGTGGAAGCGATCTTCTCAGAACAAAGCATGATTTCTTACAAAAACGAGGTAAAACTATTATACGAGTATAATAATAACAGATATAGCGGAGGAATGGATAACTTTAACAACAGCACGGACTTGCTGGCAGTATTTTCCGGAAAGTGGAATTTTTCTCTCATCGTCGAACATAAAACCATGGGTTAATGATGGAGAAAGTAACAACCAATGGAATCTAGGCGAATCTGAGTCAGAAAGGCCGAGCTTCAAATTAAAACTATCTTCTAAGAATTGGATTGGTAAAGATGGGTGGAGAGTTAAGACTATGAGTATCAATAGAGACCAGACGTTGACTAATAACTAAACAGACGTTGACTAATGACTAAATTCTTAAAGTTAAATTTGTGTTTTATTTATAATAACAGTAGCAGTTAAAGTGATAATCCCGCTTTATTTCTTTGTGGCAACTACTCTGTGGCATACCGCAGTAAAGGGTAATGAAGTTGTTTTACGTTACTCAATTGTCTCTTGAACTCAAACAAGAGTAATTCTTTAGCTCGGTACTGATGTTATTATCGCTGATTACTCCAGAGTTGAGGGAGACACAATGGTTGGTTGTGAATATGCATACCTGTGTACAAATTTTGTTGATGGTGAACTTACATTTACTAAAAGCACACTGATACGGAACTCATGCTTTCCTCTGACTATATCTTATAAATGATCTATAAATGATACTTCTCTCATTCCATTTTAATAACATCTTCTCTTCTCTTAAAGAGTGTTCTGTGAGACTCAGTCTTTCGATTGATATTAGACTTAATGTCCTAACTCCGTACTTCTCTCGATATCCATATCATTACTTAGCTATAGTAATGTACTTTTCGATGTTGGCTCAGCAAGTTGTGACATCAAGCATACCAAGGATTGTCTGACATCGATCTCAATTTGATCATAATCTATATGATGATTGATCGATCAGGTGAACCCCAGATTTCCCGTGTGCTGTGTTTTCCAATAATTCTAGCAAAGATATATTTCTTATCCAGGTGTACATTGATAGCCTCTAGAATAACTGTGGTGTCAAAGCTTGGACATTGATCAAAAGTTCTTTTAGAAGATCATAAAAGTTGTATTATGCTGCCCTCCCCTGTTTCCGGATTATATCAAAGTAAAACTATTGCGGTTTTTCCTAAACTACCAGTTTTTTACGTGGTGAGGGTGGTGAATAACCTTTCCCACAACGTCTAGCTTGGAGGACAGGATCATTATTTCAACCCTCAGGCAAATATTGACTTGACTTGACTAATACAGAGGCATGGATAGAATTGGCATTCTGCCAGGTTGGGCAGCAACTTATATACATGTATCAGCAACTCTGTATACATAAGACTATGGGCCTCTGTTTTATAATATGTAGTTTTACTATATTGAATTTATATCTTTTTTTTTTAAGTTGAAGAAGATGTGTTCATCTCCAAAGATTTAAGTTTTCCTCCCGCTAGACTTTGATCCAAAACTTGTATATCTTGTATATCAATATTCTACGGCATAATCTTCTTTTGTTTATTTTTTCCCCTCTGAAAACCCAGTGATCGTCTTCTGTCCAAAGTTTTAAAAACACTTCGGAGTTCGAATTATGATATCCTAAATCTTTTTTGATGTAGTTTTGATAGTAGAAAACGTTCTGACTGAGGTCACAAAAGGGCACGATTCAAGACGATATTGGTATATCGAGGCGTGTGAACATCGAGAGCACTTGAATACTGTCTGAAATCGAGCGCACTATGAATGACAGTTGATTGATCAGAAGAGCACTAGCTCCTTCTATTGATGTTGATTAAAGCGAAATCATGTATCACTTGCGAGGCTTAGCTCGACATCATCGAGCCTGAATCCGTTGTATTTTCACGTATTACATTCTCGTTAACTCCACCAAAAATGTTTTCACTTCCCACCTGTATACTCAGCTTGAATATTGAACGATCAATTAAAATAGTAGAATATTATTTCTTTCTTTCTTTCGTTTCGGATCAAACAAAGCCTCATTAGTAACATTATTCCCCCGCCAGCCAAATTGTTTCTTTCAGATCAGTCTGTTTAGCTAAAGATATTATCTAAGCTCTTTTATAGCAGAAACACAAGAAGTAAGGATATTTTATGTAGCTTATAAAATATTGATTAAGAATTCATTGAAATGAGGGATAGTATGTCCATAAGAGTCCAAATCAGGATTTTAAATAAAAAATATTACTTTCGTCATATCCGAAATGTTCAATACATGTTTTTATTTTGATCACTTATTTCAGTAACGATTTTTCTATTATAATTTGTTTTTTTTCCACCATATACCATACATATCCGATTTTGCGGCTAGATATTTTTTGGAATTAGCTCTCAATCACTTATATATATATATATATATATATATATATATATATATATATATATATACGAGGGGCGTTGAATATATTCTCGGTATCTATATAAAGTAAAATGCGAATTTAATTTAAATCATTTATATTTTTCACTGTTCACCCCTAACATCAATACATTTGTTACATATTGAGAGCTGTTTTAAACCCTAACAAAAATAAATTTCCTCTTTCTCTGCAAAATACCCATTTATTGCCGACTTGAGTTCTTCATCATCCGAAAATCTTTTTCCACGAACGCAGTTTTTCAAATCCGGAAACTGGAAATACTCACTAGGGGCAAAGTCTGGACTATAGGGTGGGTGTTGGATTTCTTCGAAACCACAATCTCGCGTAGCAGCCTTGAAAACTCGCGCCGTGTGAGTATGTTAGAGATAAAACGCGAATTAATAATCACATTTATATGAAATTTTGCACGGATGCACTAAAATAATAGTATTGCTTGATAAATAAGTCCATTTGTATATATAACTACAGGTTCACCGTGATACCAAGTATATATTGAACCCCCCTCGCATATATATATATATATATATATATATATATATATATATATATATATATATATATATATATACGATATATATAATATATAAATATATATATATAACTATATATGTATATATAAATTAAATGGGATTTTCTGATGTAAATACTCTCATGGAGCAACAAAACTAATTAATTTTGTCTGTCAAAAGGGCATATGTATTTTTTTTTATATAATAGGTATAACGAAATCCAAAAATGCTTCCTTTAAAAATGAATCGCTCAGAAAAACTTTTAACTACATTATAGAGAATCTGGGGTAAAACGTATCTATCACTTTATTCATTATTGACGTAATATCACATTTATATGCACCCTACAGTATCAATGCCAATATATTTCTTAATCTTGAACAAAGGGGATTGTTAATTTCTTCCAATGATTCGTACACAAAATGTAAAAAAGGTCATATACATGCACCCCATATCACAAAAAAAATGTGCCCTCGTAAATGTAAATGAGCTATAGTTTAATAATGACAGCGAAACATCGAAAATAATAATAATAATAATTATAATAATAATAATAATTATAGTAATAATAATAATAATAATAATAATAATAATAATAATAATAATAATAATAATAATAATAATAATAATAATAATAATAATAATAATAATAATAATAATAACAATAATAATAATAATAATAATAATAATAATAATAATAATAATAATAATAATAATAATAATAATAATAATAATAATAATAATAATAATAATAATAATAATAATAATAATAATAATAATAATAATAATAATAATAATAATAATAATAATAATAATAATAATAATAATAATAATAATAATAATAATAATAATAATAATAATAATAATAATAATAATAATAATAATAATAATAATAATAATAATAATAATAATAATAATAATAATAATAATAATAATAATAATAATAATAATAATAATAATAATAATAATAATAATAATAATAATAATAATAATAATAATAATAATAATAATAATAATAATAATAATAATAATAATAATAATAATAATAATAATAATAATAATAATAATAATAATAATAATAATAATAATAATAATAATAATAATAATAATAATAATAATAATAATAATAATAATAATAATAATAATAATAATAATAATAATAATAATAATAATAATAATAATAATAATAATAATAATAATAATAATAATAATAATAATAATAATAATAATAATAATAATAATAATAATAATAATAATAATAATAATAATAATAATAATAATAATAATAATAATAATAATAATAATAATAATAATAATAATAATAATAATAATAATAATAATAATAATAATAATAATAATAATAATAATAATAATAATAATAATAATAATAATAATAATAATAATAATAATAATAATAATAATAATAATAATAATAATAATAATAATAATAATAATAATAATAATAATAATAATAATAATAATAATAATAATAATAATAATAATAATAATAATAATAATAATAATAATAATAATAATAATAATAATAATAATAATAATAATAATAATAATAATAATAATAATAATAATAATAATAATAATAATAATAATAATAATAATAATAATAATAATAATAATAATAATAATAATAATAATAATAATAATAATAATAATAATAATAATAATAATAATAATAATAATAATAATAATAATAATAATAATAATAATAATAATAATAATAATAATAATAATAATAATAATAATAATAATAATAATAATAATAATAATAATAATAATAATAATAATAATAATAATAATAATAATAATAATAATAATAATAATAATAATAATAATAATAATAATAATAATAATAATAATAATAATAATAATAATAATAATAATAATAATAATAATAATAATAATAATAATAATAATAATAATAATAATAATAATAATAATAATAATAATAATAATAATAATAATAATAATAATAATAATAATAATAATAATAATAATAATAATAATAATAATAATAATAATAATAATAATAATAATAATAATAATAATAATAATAATAATAATAATAATAATAATAATAATAATAATAATAATAATAATAATAATAATAATAATAATAATAATAATAATAATAATAATAATAATAATAATAATAATAATAATAATAATAATAATAATAATAATAATAATAATAATAATAATAATAATAATAATAATAATAATAATAATAATAATAATAATAATAATAATAATAATAATAATAATAATAATAATAATAATAATAATAATAATAATAATAATAATAATAATAATAATAATAATAATAATAATAATAATAATAATAATAATAATAATAATAATAATAATAATAATAATAATAATAATAATAATAATAATAATAATAATAATAATAATAATAATAATAATAATAATAATAATAATAATAATAATAATAATAATAATAATAATAATAATAATAATAATAATAATAATAATAATAATAATAATAATAATAATAATAATAATAATAATAATAATAATAATAATAATAATAATAATAATAATAATAATAATAATAATAATAATAATAATAATAATAATAATAATAATAATAATAATAATAATAATAATAATAATAATAATAATAATAATAATAATAATAATAATAATAATAATAATAATAATAATAATAATAATAATAATAATAATAATAATAATAATAATAATAATAATAATAATAATAATAATAATAATAATAATAATAATAATAATAATAATAATAATAATAATAATAATAATAATAATAATAATAATAATAATAATAATAATAATAATAATAATAATAATAATAATAATAATAATAATAATAATAATAATAATAATAATAATAATAATAATAATAATAATAATAATAATAATAATAATAATAATAATAATAATAATAATAATAATAATAATAATAATAATAATAATAATAATAATAATAATAATAATAATAATAATAATAATAATAATAATAATAATAATAATAATAATAATAATAATAATAATAATAATAATAATAATAATAATAATAATAATAATAATAATAATAATAATAATAATAATAATAATAATAATAATAATAATAATAATAATAATAATAATAATAATAATAATAATAATAATAATAATAATAATAATAATAATAATAATAATAATAATAATAATAATAATAATAATAATAATAATAATAATAATAATAATAATAATAATAATAATAATAATAATAATAATAATAATAATAATAATAATAATAATAATAATAATAATAATAATAATAATAATAATAATAATAATAATAATAATAATAATAATAATAATAATAATAATAATAATAATAATAATAATAATAATAATAATAATAATAATAATAATAATAATAATAATAATAATAATAATAATAATAATAATAATAATAATAATAATAATAATAATAATAATAATAATAATAATAATAATAATAATAATAATAATAATAATAATAATAATAATAATAATAATAATAATAATAATAATAATAATAATAATAATAATAATAATAATAATAATAATAATAATAATAATAATAATAATAATAATAATAATAATAATAATAATAATAATAATAATAATAATAATAATAATAATAATAATAATAATAATAATAATAATAATAATAATAATAATAATAATAATAATAATAATAATAATAATAATAATAATAATAATAATAATAATAATAATAATAATAATAATAATAATAATAATAATAATAATAATAATAATAATAATAATAATAATAATAATAATAATAATAATAATAATAATAATAATAATAATAATAATAATAATAATAATAATAATAATAATAATAATAATAATAATAATAATAATAATAATAATAATAATAATAATAATAATAATAATAATAATAATAATAATAATAATAATAATAATAATAATAATAATAATAATAATAATAATAATAATAATAATAATAATAATAATAATAATAATAATAATAATAATAATAATAATAATAATAATAATAATAATAATAATAATAATAATAATAATAATAATAATAATAATAATAATAATAATAATAATAATAATAATAATAATAATAATAATAATAATAATAATAATAATAATAATAATAATAATAATAATAATAATAATAATAATAATAATAATAATAATAATAATAATAATAATAATAATAATAATAATAATAATAATAATAATAATAATAATAATAATAATAATAATAATAATAATAATAATAATAATAATAATAATAATAATAATAATAATAATAATAATAATAATAATAATAATAATAATAATAATAATAATAATAATAATAATAATAATAATAATAATAATAATAATAATAATAATAATAATAATAATAATAATAATAATAATAATAATAATAATAATAATAATAATAATAATAATAATAATAATAATAATAATAATAATAATAATAATAATAATAATAATAATAATAATAATAATAATAATAATAATAATAATAATAATAATAATAATAATAATAATAATAATAATAATAATAATAATAATAATAATAATAATAATAATAATAATAATAATAATAATAATAATAATAATAATAATAATAATAATAATAATAATAATAATAATAATAATAATAATAATAATAATAATAATAATAATAATAATAATAATAATAATAATAATAATAATAATAATAATAATAATAATAATAATAATAATAATAATAATAATAATAATAATAATAATAATAATAATAATAATAATAATAATAATAATAATAATAATAATAATAATAATAATAATAATAATAATAATAATAATAATAATAATAATAATAATAATAATAATAATAATAATAATAATAATAATAATAATAATAATAATAATAATAATAATAATAATAATAATAATAATAATAATAATAATAATAATAATAATAATAATAATAATAATAATAATAATAATAATAATAATAATAATAATAATAATAATAATAATAATAATAATAATAATAATAATAATAATAATAATAATAATAATAATAATAATAATAATAATAATAATAATAATAATAATAATAATAATAATAATAATAATAATAATAATAATAATAATAATAATAATAATAATAATAATAATAATAATAATAATAATAATAATAATAATAATAATAATAATAATAATAATAATAATAATAATAATAATAATAATAATAATAATAATAATAATAATAATAATAATAATAATAATAATAATAATAATAATAATAATAATAATAATAATAATAATAATAATAATAATAATAATAATAATAATAATAATAATAATAATAATAATAATAATAATAATAATAATAATAATAATAATAATAATAATAATAATAATAATAATAATAATAATAATAATAATAATAATAATAATAATAATAATAATAATAATAATAATAATAATAATAATAATAATAATAATAATAATAATAATAATAATAATAATAATAATAATAATAATAATAATAATAATAATAATAATAATAATAATAATAATAATAATAATAATAATAATAATAATAATAATAATAATAATAATAATAATAATAATAATAATAATAATAATAATAATAATAATAATAATAATAATAATAATAATAATAATAATAATAATAATAATAATAATAATAATAATAATAATAATAATAATAATAATAATAATAATAATAATAATAATAATAATAATAATAATAATAATAATAATAATAATAATAATAATAATAATAATAATAATAATAATAATAATAATAATAATAATAATAATAATAATAATAATAATAATAATAATAATAATAATAATAATAATAATAATAATAATAATAATAATAATAATAATAATAATAATAATAATAATAATAATAATAATAATAATAATAATAATAATAATAATAATAATAATAATAATAATAATAATAATAATAATAATAATAATAATAATAATAATAATAATAATAATAATAATAATAATAATAATAATAATAATAATAATAATAATAATAATAATAATAATAATAATAATAATAATAATAATAATAATAATAATAATAATAATAATAATAATAATAATAATAATAATAATAATAATAATAATAATAATAATAATAATAATAATAATAATAATAATAATAATAAATAATAATAATAATAATAATAATAATAATAATAATAATAATAATAATAATAATAATAATAATAATAATAATAATAATAATAATAATAATAATAATAATAATAATAATAATAATAATAATAATAATAATAATAATAATAATAATAATAATAATAATAATAATAATAATAATAATAATAATAATAATAATAATAATAATAATAATAATAATAATAATAATAATAATAATAATAATAATAATAATAATAATAATAATAATAATAATAATAATAATATATAATAATAATAATAATAATAATAATAATAATAATAATAATAATAATAATAATAATAATAATAATAATAATAATAATAATAATAATAATAATAATAATAATAATAATAATAATAATAATAATAATAATAATAATAATAATAATAATAATAATAATAATAATAATAATAATAATAATAATAATAATAATAATAATAATAATAATAATAATAATAATAATAATAATAATAATAATAATAATAATAATAATAATAATAATAATAATAATAATAATAATAATAATAATAATAATAATAATAATAATAATAATAATAATAATAATAATAATAATAATAATAATAATAATAATAATAATAATAATAATAATAATAATAATAATAATAATAATAATAATAATAATAATAATAATAATAATAATAATAATAATAATAATAATAATAATAATAATAATAATAATAATAATAATAATAATAATAATAATAATAATAATAATAATAATATAATAATAATAATAATAATAATAATAATAATAATAATAATAATAATAATAATAATAATAATAATAATAATAATAATAATAATAATAATAATAATAATAATAATAATAATATAATAATAATAATAATAATAATAATAATAATAATAATAATAATAATAATAATAATAATAATAATAATAATAATAATAATAATAATAATAATAATAATAATAATAATAATAATAATAATAATAATAATAATAATAATAATAATAATAATAATAATAATAATAATAATAATAATAATAATAATAATAATAATAATAATAATAATAATAATAATAATAAATAATAATAATAATAATAATAATAATAATAATAATAATAATAATAATAATAATAATAATAATAATAATAATAATAATAATAATAATAATAATAATAATAATAATAATAATAATAATAATAATAATAATAATAATAATAATAATAATAATAATAATAATAATAATAATAATAATAATAATAATAATAATAATAATAATAATAATAATAATAATAATAATAATAATAATAATAATAATAATAATAATAATAATAATAATAATAATAATAATAATAATAATAATAATAATAATAATAATAATAATAATAATAATAATAATAATAATAATAATAATAATAATAATAATAATAATAATAATAATAATAATAATAATAATAATAATAATAATAATAATAATAATAATAATAATAATAATAATAATAATAATAATAATAATAATAATAATAATAATAATAATAATAATAATAATAATAATAATAATAATAATAATAATAATAATAATAATAATAATAATAATAATAATAATAATAATAATAATAATAATAATAATAATAATAATAATAATAATAATAATAATAATAATAATAATAATAATAATAATAATAATAATAATAATAATAATAATAATAATAATAATAATAATAATAATAATAATAATAATAATAATAATAATAATAATAATAATAATAATAATAATAATAATAATAATAATAATAATAATAATAATAATAATAATAATAATAATAATAATAATAATAATAATAATAATAATAATAATAATAATAATAATAATAATAATAATAATAATAATAATAATAATAATAATAATAATAATAATAATAATAATAATAATAATAATAATAATAATAATAATAATAATAATAATAATAATAATAATAATAATAATAATAATAATAATAATAATAATAATAATAATAATAATAATAATAATAATAATAATAATAATAATAATAATAATAATAATAATAATAATAATAATAATAATAATAATAATAATAATAATAATAATAATAATAATAATAATAATAATAATAATAATAATAATAATAATAATAATAATAATAATAATAATAATAATAATAATAATAATAATAATAATAATAATAATAATAATAATAATAATAATAATAATAATAATAATAATAATAATAATAATAATAATAATAATAATAATAATAATAATAATAATAATAATAATAATAATAATAATAATAATAATAATAATAATAATAATAATAATAATAATAATAATAATAATAATAATAATAATAATAATAATAATAATAATAATAATAATAATAATAATAATAATAATAATAATAATAATAATAATAATAATAATAATAATAATAATAATAATAATAATAATAATAATAATAATAATAATAATAATAATAATAATAATAATAATAATAATAATAATAATAATAATAATAATAATAATAATAATAATAATAATAATAATAATAATAATAATAATAATAATAATAATAATAATAATAATAATAATAATAATAATAATAATAATAATAATAATAATAATAATAATAATAATAATAATAATAATAATAATAATAATAATAATAATAATAATAATAATAATAATAATAATAATAATAATAATAATAATAATAATAATAATAATAATAATAATAATAATAATAATAATAATAATAATAATAATAATAATAATAATAATAATAATAATAATAATAATAATAATAATAATAATAATAATAATAATAATAATAATAATAATAATAATAATAATAATAATAATAATACTAATAATAATAATACTAATAATAATAATAATAATAATAATGATAATACTAATAATAATAATAATAATAATAATAATAATAATAATAATAATAATAATAATAATAATAATAATAATAATAATAATAATAATAATAATAATAATAATAATAATAATAATAATAATAATAATAATAATAATAATAATAATAATAATAATAATAATAATAATAATAATAATAATAATAATAATAATAATAATAATAATAATAATAATAATAATAATAATAATAATAATAATAATAATAATAATAATAATAATAATAATAATAATAATAATAATAATAATAATAATAATAATAATAATAATAATAATAATAATAATAATAATAATAATAATAATAATAATAATAATAATAATAATAATAATAATAATAATAATAATAATAATAATAATAATAATAATAATAATAATAATAATAATAATAATAATAATAATAATAATAATAATAATAATAATAATAATAATAATAATAATAATAATAATAATAATAATAATAATAATAATAATAATAATAATAATAATAATAATAATAATAATAATAATAATAATAATAATAATAATAATAATAATAATAATAATAATAATAATAATAATAATAATAATAATAATAATAATAATAATAATAATAATAATAATAATAATAATAATAATAATAATAATAATAATAATAATAATAATAATAATAATAATAATAATAATAATAATAATAATAATAATAATAATAATAATAATAATAATAATAATAATAATAATAATAATAATAATAATAATAATAATAATAATAATAATAATAATAATAATAATAATAATAATAATAATTGAAGGTAAAAAAACAAAAGAGAAATTAAACTCGCACTACTGAATGTCTGTTACACTGCTTTATTTAATGCACATAACATGTCTTTATAGACATTTATAGGAACTGCATGTGCAGAGATGTCGGTACAATCACCACATACTTTGGCTCGATATGCACCTAACATTACTCACTGGAAATTTCATTATACATTTTACATACACAGTGGTGCACAAAATATTTTGCCTATAGCTCGGCCATCCTGATGGGGTAATCGACCCGATTACAATATGTTCTTACTAGGTGTACGTACTAACAATAAACCATTTTTGAAAATTAAAATACAGAAAAATATTCAAATGAATTCATCTTGATATATGTACGCATGGATTGAGTAACAATTCAGTGGAAGAAAAATAATACTAGTCGAACAATTCAATTTCTTATAGTTAAATGACACTTGCATAGGAACAATCATAACAACATAATAGTAGAATAATGATCATAAGAATACATTTTTAGGCATATAAGTAATACATTTTGAAAGTTCCAATTCATGTTATGGTAGAAATATTGTATTTACATTTCAAGAATCAAACCCCTCAGGACATTCGTCGGCTACATTTACATTCCGTTCAACATGTGTTTGCTCAACATTATCAGGCCGCATGTTGCTTGGCGATGAAATACCCTTATACGGCAAACGGGTCAACTGCAAACCTTCAATATCTGCAATGACATACCTGCCGTTACGTAGAACCTCCTTGATCTCATATGGGCCGCGATATTTTGCATGCACATTTTTATTTACTCCTGGTGTGGTGGAAATATTTTTGATCATCACGTATTCGCCCTGCTTGTAGACCCTAGGTTTTTTGTGATGATCGTCATAATAAGTTTTATTTTGTTCTTGGCCCTTTGTAGTGTTTAACTTTGCCTTGCTCTTTATCTTTGAAAGGTTGTTTTTAGTTCCTATGGCATCCATCAGATATTTTCTAACACGATCACGTATTTCACCTTTTTGATTTTGACCAAACAACAGAACACTAGGTGTGAACCCTGTAGTTCTATTAACAGTATTGTTAATAGCAAATTCAATCTTAACTAGGTGTTTATCCCAGCTACCTGTCGAATTTGCATCACATTCCTTTGCAAGCATAGGTATAACAACACGATTAATGCGTTCGACTTGCCCGTTCGATTGTGGCGAATGCGTCGCAACCTTTACGTGTTTTATACCGTGTTCATGCAAAAATTCTTCGAACTCACTCGAGGTGAAACATGTTCCTCGATCAGAAATGATTCTATTCGGTCTTGAATAGTTAGCAAAATAGGACTTTAAACAAGCAATAGCTTTCTTACTTTATGTCGTTTTCCCTGAGTAAGGTTTGACAAACCTTGTGAAACCATCTACAACCAAGATGTGTTTTTTTGATTGCAAATTTGGCAAGGAACCAAGATGGTCCATATGCAAGGTATCAAAAAGCACAACCCCCTTAAGTATAGAGTTACCTTACCTTACCAGAGTGCGGTGAAAAGTATATACATACATTCAATGTGAGTGTCAATGCTTGACAATCAGTAATAATTTAAAAGCTTATGCCGATTAAATAGAATTTGAACCTTCGGAGAGCGTAAACAATTGAGAGGGTTTCCAATTCATAACTGTGATTTTTGCCTCAGCCTCAGTTGCACGTTTCGAAAAGTAGAAGACCGGGTGAAATTTCCCGTCTACTTGTTTCTGTACCAATACGGCTCCGAAACCAATACTACTGGCATCACAGTGAACTTCGGTATCGCAATGTGGGCTATAAATAGCTAAAATTGGAGATACTACTAACTTTAAATTCTAATTCTAAATTAAATTCTCAAATGTTTCCATCTCTCGTAAACCGAATACAAAGGGTGTATTTCTTCTCAACAGATCGTAGAGAGGTTTCGCGATTGAAGCAAAGTTCTTAATAAATTTTCGGATATATGAACATAGCCCGAAAATACTATGCACAACTTTCACACATGTTGGTATCGGAAAATTTTTGATTGCTTTTAGGTTGTTGTCATTCGGCCTGATACCACTTTGGTTAATTTTATAACCCAAATAAACTATATCTTCCTGCCAAAATTAACACTTATCAAATCGAAGATTAATTACAACAATGTTAATAACTTCCGTTATCCATAATGTCAACCATGTATATAATAATTTTTCCATCAGGGATTTAACTTTACAAAATGTGCTTCATATGCCGCTCGAAGACCGACGGAGCGTTTTTGAGGCCAAAAGGCGTCCTGGTTAATTCGTATTGGCCCAGTGGTGTAATAAACGACGTATACTTGATGGATTCGTCAGACAACTGAACATGATAGAAGCCAATTTGTCAGATCCAAAGTTGTAAAAAGTCATTTATCTTTAAGTCGATCGAGATGATCCTCGATTAAAGGCAATGGATTATTGTCACGTACAGTAACCTTGTTCAGTTCGCGAAAATCCACACAGAGCCTTAACTCCTCATTCTTTTTGTGAACTAACACAATAGGGGAAGCGTACGGTTAATTGAATTCCCGTATTATTTCACTTTTTTTGAGCATATGGAGGTCTTCGCGGTGTACAAAAGAACGGAGTGTCTTCAGACAAAACTATTCGCATTTTAAAATCTGTTTGTAGCTTGCATGCAGTTTTATTAATAAGATAAGCTGGTTCAATTATCTTTCGCACCATATTTTTATAAAAATCACTAATTGCTTCATTTATATTTATTTGTAACTCACCCCCCTCCTCGTCGATGTTAATGTTTAAAATTTGCTGGATGAAGTCACTATTCTCAGTTTTAATGTATTGTTGAGTATTTTCACCGTGATTCTTGAATACGTTTTGATGTCGAATGCCGTCGTTTGTCTTTTTAGGGCCTTGATTCATGTCATATTCTTGATTGATTTGAAGTGCTAAACCACTTATTCTAAAAAAGTTTCGACCTAAAATTACAGGATAATGCATTAAATAATTTTTTACAACAAATAGATCTAAGTTTATAAACTTATTTTCAAACACGATACGAGTTTGTATACTGGATGAAACTAACAGGGCTCCCTGAGTCCATAAGTGTTAAAAGAGATTTAACTTTTTGCAAACTCCGCCGCCCACTGAAAGTCTAATATTCTCTCAAGCTCGTAGGCTTTTTTGTTGACTAATTGTGCATTCTGACACTGCTGGAGGAGTTAATCCCCCGTACCTCGCTGCTCCACATTGCCCATACTGACATTCGCGTTGTTGTTATCCACCACCATCACTGAGTCTTTATTTGCACATGCGCTTTATATATGTCCCGGTTTGCCGCACTTAAAACAAGTGATGTCTTGCTTGGCGTATTTTCCGCGCGATGTTCCTCGGGGAATGATATTGTTGTTGTTTGAAGTAGCTTCAGTTGTTTGAAGTAGCTTCAGTTGTTTTGCTTTTAGATGTGACAGTTGGCCGACCTTAAATATATGAAGCAGATATTGTTTTGCATGTCTTTCCCACATTGCTTCGATACGAGTTTTGTCTCTGTTCTTTATATTTTCTTAGAGCAGTTTTGAGTTCCGCTAAATTGTTGGCGCTGTACAAGATGGTCTTACTTAATTCCGAGTCCGATATTCCTCTAATAATAGACTGCATTAAATCGGCGTCGTCGACTTCGCTATGTGATGCAATTTCCGATTCCGAAGTATATCGTCAGTATACACATCTGACTTTATTACAATTTTGCGGGATTGACTTTTAAGAGCACTTTAAAGTTCAGACCAATTTTTTGGAGAAATTGTTCTGATATATAACCTAGCAGTGCCGGTTAGAAGTCTCTTGCAGTACTAGTATTTACGTCTCTCATCCAGGCGTACTATCTCAGAGCACTCTTCAAACTGTTGTCTCCATCTTTCAATGGGGAAATTATCATCTCCACTAAATGGAATTATAGAATCTTCCACGTCCTTTGAACTGCAAGCACCGCTGGATTCTGCCCTGGTAGTTCTTTTTTTCCGCTAGTCGTCTTAGCTTCAGAATTTCTTCATCCAAACGTTGTTCCTCATTATCCTCAGCGTCACTTTCTTCACTTAATATGTTTCGATCAGTTTCAACTGAGTCTTCTGTCCCATTTTCTCTGTTCTGCGTGGTGACATAGTGCATCAATTTCCGGAGGATTTCTTCTTCATCCATTTCAAGTACTGTTTGGTTTACTCCCACTTTCAACTCCGGGTACTAACCGTAGTATGTAACTTTAGCACGCGTAGAACATCTTTCAGTCTTACTACGGTTGCAGATTCTACGAAAACAGCCCACTCCTCGGACATTATTGAGTTAATAACTATGAGGTACACGCGATGTTACTCGTAGACAAACGAAACTTTGTACTGTTTGCAATAGTAAAATTGCACACTATCCCACTTCTGAAAACTGAAGTTGTATTTAAGTAAAAAAACAAAAGAGAAATGAAACTCGCACTCTGAAATGGTATAACACACTGTTTTATTTTATGCACATAACATGCCTTTATAGACATTCATACGAACTGCAAGTGAAGAAATGTCGGGGTAAACACCCCATACATTGGCTCGATATGCAGATTACATACACAGTGGTGCACAAAAGTATGTATGATTTAAAAATTATTTAATATTATTTTGCCTACATAATAATAATAATGATGATGATAGTTATAATAATAATAATAATAATAATAATAATAATAATAATAATAATAATAATAATAATAATAATAATAATAATAATAATAATAATAATAATAATAATAATAATAATAATAATAATAATAATAATAATAATAATAATAATAATAATAATAATAATAATAATAATAATAATAATAATAATAATAATAATAACAATAATAATAATAATAATAATAATAATAATAATAATAATAATAATAATAATAATAATAATAATAATAATAATAATAATAATAATAATAATAATAATCGCACTACTCGCACTACTGAAAGTCTGTTACACTGTTTTATTTAATGCACATAACATGTCTTTATAGACATTTATAGGAACTGCAAGTGCAGAGATGTCGGTACAATAACCACATACTTTGGCTCGGTATGCACATAATGTTACTCACTGGAAATTTCATTATACATTTTACATACACAGTGGTGCACAAAATATTTTGCCTACAGCTCGGCCATATTGATGGGGTAATCGACCATTTTTGAAAACTAAAATATAGAAAAATATTCAAATGAATTCATCTTGATATATGTACGCATGGATTGAGTAACAATTCAGTGGAAGAAAAATAATACTAGTCGAACAATTCAATTTCTTATAGTTAAATGACACTTGCATAGTAACAATCATAACAACATTTTTAGGCATATAAGTTATACATTTTGAAAGTTCCAATTCATGTTATGGTAGAAGTATTGTATTTACATTTCAAGAATCAAACCCCTCAGGACATTCGTCGGCTACATCTACATTCCGTTCAACATGTGTTTGCTCAACATTATAAGACCGCATGTTGCTTGGCGATGAAATACCCTTATACGGCAAACGGGTCAACTGCAAACCTTCAATATACCTGTCGTTACGTAAAACCTTCTTGATCTCATATGGGCCGCGATATTTTGCATGCAAATTTTTATTTACTCCTGGTGTGGTGGAAATATTTTTGATCATCACCTATTCGCCCTGCTTGTAGACCCTAGGTTTTTTGTGATGATCGTCATAATAAGTCTTATTTTGTTCTTGGCCCTTTGTAGTGTTTAACTTTGCCTTACTCCTTATCTTTGAAAGGTTGTTTTTAGTTCCTATGGCATCCATCAGATATTTTCTAACACGATCACGTATTTCACCTTTTTGATTTTGACCAAACAACAGAACACTAGGTGTGAACCCTGTAGTTCTATTAACAGTATTGTTAATAGCAAATTCAATCTTAACTAGGTGTTTATCCCAGCTACCTGTCGAATTTGCATCACATTCCTTTGCAAGCATAGGTATAACAACACGATTAATGCGTTCGACTTGCCCGTTCGATTGTGGCGAATGCGTCGCAACCTTTACGTGTTTTATACCGTGTTCATGCAAAAATTCTTCGAACTCACTCGAGGTGAAACATGTTCCTCGATCAGAAATGATTCTATTCGGTCTTGAATAGTTAGCAAAATAGGACTTTAAACAAGCAATAGCTTTCTTACTTTATGTCGTTTTCCCTGAGTAAGGTTTGACAAACCTTGTGAAACCATCTACAACCAAGAAGATGTGTTTTTTTGTTTGCAAATTTGGCAAGGAACCAAGATGGTCGATATGCAAGGTATCAAAAAGCACAACTCCCTTAAGTATAGAATGTAAAGTGGCCTCTACCTTACCAGAGTGCGGTGAAAAGTATATACATACATTCAATGTGAGTGTCAATGCTTGACAATCAGTAATAATTTAAAAGCTTATGCCGATTAAATAGAATTTGAACCTTCGGAGAGCTTAAACAATTGAGAGGGTTTCCAATTCATAACTGTGATTTTTGCCTCAGCCTCAGTTGCACGTTTCGAAAAGTAGAAGACCGGGTGAAATTTCCCGTCTACTTGTTTCTGTACCAATACGGCTCCGAAACCAATACTACTGGCATCACAGTGAACTTCGGTATCGCAATGTGGGCTATAAATAGCTAAAATTGGAGATACTACTAACTTTAAATTCTAATTCTAAATTAAATTCTCAAATGTTTCCATCTCTCGTAAACCGAATACAAAGGGTGTATTTCTTCTCAACAGATCGTAGAGAGGTTTCGCGATTGAAGCAAAGTTCTTAATAAATTTTCGGATATATGAACATAGCCCGAAAATACTATGCACAACTTTCACACATGTTGGTATCGGAAAATTTTTGATTGCTTTTAGGTTGTTGTCATTCGGCCTGATACCACTTTGGTTAATTTTATAACCCAAATAAACTATATCTTCCTGCCAAAATTAACACTTATCAAATCGAAGATTAATTACAACAATGTTAATAACTTCCGTTATCCATAATGTCAACCATGTATATAATAATTTTTCCATCAGGGATTTAACTTTACAAAATGTGCTTCATATGCCGCTCGAAGACCGACGGAGCGTTTTTGAGGCCAAAAGGCGTCCTGGTTAATTCGTATTGGCCCAGTGGTGTAATAAACGACGTATACTTGATGGATTCGTCAGACAACTGAACATGATAGAAGCCAATTTGTCAGATCCAAAGTTGTAAAAAGTCATTTATCTTTAAGTCGATCGAGATGATCCTCGATTAAAGGCAATGGATTATTGTCACGTACAGTAACCTTGTTCAGTTCGCGAAAATCCACACAGAGCCTTAACTCCTCATTCTTTTTGTGAACTAACACAATAGGGGAAGCGTACGGTTAATTGAATTCCCGTATTATTTCACTTTTTTTGAGCATATGGAGGTCTTCGCGGTGTACAAAAGAACGGAGTGTCTTCAGACAAAACTATTCGCATTTTAAAATCTGTTTGTAGCTTGCATGCAGTTTTATTAATAAGATAAGCTGGTTCAATTATCTTTCGCACCATATTTTTATAAAAATCACTAATTGCTTCATTTATATTTATTTGTAACTCACCCCCCTCCTCGCCGATGTTAATGTTTAAAATTTGCTGGATAAAGTCACTATTCTCAGTTTTAATGTATTGTTGAGTATTTTCACCGTGATTCTTGAATACGTTTTGATGTCGAATGCCGTCGTTTGTCTTTTTAGGGCCTTGATTCATGTCATATTCTTGATTGATTTGAAGTGCTAAACCACTTATTCTAAAAAAGTTTCGACCTAAAATTACAGGATAATGCATTAAATAATTTTTTACAACAAATAGATCTAAGTTTATAAACTTATTTTCAAACAAGATACGAGTTTGTATACTGGATGAAACTAACAGGGCTCCCTGAGTCCATAAGTGTTAAAAGAGATTTAACTTTTTGCAAACTCCGCCGCCCACTGAAAGTCTAATATTCTCTCAAGCTCGTAGGCTTTTTTGTTGACTAATTGTGCATTCTGACACTGCTGGAGGAGTTAATCTCCCGTACCTCGCTGCTCCACATTGCCCATACTGACATTCGCGTTGTTGTTATCCACCACCATCACTGAGTCTTTATTTGCACATGCGCTTTATATATGTCCCGGTTTGCCGCACTTAAAACAAGTGATGTCTTGCTTGGCGTATTTTCCGCGCGATGTTCCTCGGGGAATGATATTGTTGTTGTTTGAAGTAGCTTCAGTTGTTTGAAGTAGCTTCAGTTGTTTTGCTTTTAGATGTGACAGTTGGCCGACCTTAAATATATGAAGCAGGTATTGTTTTGCATGTCTTTCCCACATTGCTTCGATACGAGTTTTGTGTCTGTTCTTTATATTTTCTTAGAGCAGTTTTGAGTTCCGCTAAATTGTTGGCGCTGTACAAGATGGTCTTACTTAATTCCGAGTCCGATATTCCTCTAATAATAAACTGCATTAAATCGGCGTCGTCGACTTCGCTATGTGATGCAATTTCCGATTCCCAAGTATATCGTCAGTATACACATCTGACTTTATTACAATTTTGCGGGATTGACTTTTAAGAGCACTTTAAAGTTCAGACCAATTTTTTGGAGAAATTGTTCTGATATATAACCTAGCAGTGCCGGTTAGAAGTCTCTTGCAGTACTAGTATTTACGTCTCTCATCTAGGCGTACTATCTCAGAGCACTCTTCAAACTGTTGTCTCCATCTTTCAATGGGGAAATTATCATCTCCACTAAATGGAATTATAGAATCTTCCACGTCCTTTGAACTGCAAGCACCGCTGGATTCTGCCCTGGTAGTTCTTTTTTTCCGCTAGTCGTCTTAGCTTCAGAATTTCTTCATCCAAACGTTGTTCCTCATTATCCTCAGCGTCACTTTCTTCACTTAATATGTTTCGATCAGTTTCAATTGAGTCTTCTGTCCCATTTTCTCTGTTCTGCGTGGTGACATAGTGCATCAATTTCCGGAGGATTTCTTCTTCATCCATTTCAAGTACTGCTTGGTTTACTCCCACTTTCAACTCCGGGTACTAACCGTAGTATGTAACTTTAGCACGCGTAGAACATCTTTCAGTCTTACTACGGTTGCAGATTCTACGAAAACAGCCCACTCCTCGGACATTATTGAGTTAATAACTATGAGGTACACGCGATGTTACTCGTAGACAAACGAAACTTTGTACTGTTTGCAATAGTAAAATTGCACACTATCCCACTTCTGAAAACTGAAGTTGTATTTAAGTAAAAAAACAAAAGAGAAATGAAACTCGCACTCTGAAATGGTATAACACACTGTTTTATTTTATGCACATAACATGCCTTTATAGACATTCATACGAACTGCAAGTGAAGAAATGTCGGGGTAAACACCCCATACATTGGCTCGATATGCAGATTACATACACAGTGGTGCACAAAAGTATGTATCATTTAAAAATTATTTAATATTATTTTGCCTACATAATAATAATAATGATGATGATAGTTATAATAATAATAATAATAATAATAATAATAATAATAATAATAATAATAATAATAATAATAATAATAATAATAATAATAATAATAATAATAATAATAATAATAATAATAATAATAATAATAATAATAATAATAATAATAATAATAATAATAATAATAATAATAATAATAATAATAATAATAATAATAATAATAATAATAATAATAATAATAATAATAATAATAATAATAATAATAATAATAATAATAATAATAATAATAATAATAATAATAATAATAATAATAATAATAATAATAATAATAATAATAATAATAATAATAATAATAATAATAATAATAATAATAATAATAATAATAATAATAATAATAATAATAATAATAATAATAATAATAATAATAATAATAATAATAATAATAATAATAATAATAATAATAATAATAATAATAATAATAATAATAATAATAATAATAATAATAATAATAATAATAATAATAATAATAATAATAATAATAATAATAATAATAATAATAATAATAATAATAATAATAATAATAATAATAATAATAATAATAATAATAATAATAATAATAATAATAATAATAATAATAATAATAATAATAATAATAATAATAATAATAATAATAATAATAATAATAATAATAATAATAATAATAATAATAATAATAATAATAATAATAATAATAATAATAATAATAATAATAATAATAATAATAATAATAATAATAATAATAATAATAATAATAATAATAATAATAATAATAATAATAATAATAATAATAATAATAATAATAATAATAATAATAATAATAATAATAATAATAATAATAATAATAATAATAATAATAATAATAATAATAATAATAATAATAATAATAACAATAATAATAATAATCGCACTACTCGCACTACTGAAAGTCTGTTACACTGTTTTATTTAATGCACATAACATGTCTTTATAGACATTTATAGGAACTGCAAGTGCAGAGATGTCGGTACAATAACCACATACTTTGGCTCGGTATGCACATAATGTTACTCACTGGAAATTTCATTATACATTTTACATACACAGTGGTGCACAAAATATTTTGCCTACAGCTCGGCCATATTGATGGGGTAATCGACCATTTTTGAAAACTAAAATATAGAAAAATATTCAAATGAATTCATCTTGATATATGTACGCATGGATTGAGTAACAATTCAGTGGAAGAAAAATAATACTAGTCGAACAATTCAATTTCTTATAGTTAAATGACACTTGCATAGTAACAATCATAACAACATTTTTAGGCATATAAGTTATACATTTTGAAAGTTCCAATTCATGTTATGGTAGAAGTATTGTATTTACATTTCAAGAATCAAACCCCTCAGGACATTCGTCGGCTACATCTACATTCCGTTCAACATGTGTTTGCTCAACATTATAAGACCGCATGTTGCTTGGCGATGAAATACCCTTATACGGCAAACGGGTTAACTGCAAACCTTCAATATACCTGTCGTTACGTAAAACCTTCTTGATCTCATATGGGCCGCGATATTTTGCATGCAAATTTTTATTTACTCCTGGTGTGGTGGAAATATTTTTGATCATCACCTATTCGCCCTGCTTGTAGACCCTAGGTTTTTTGTGATGATCGTCATAATAAGTCTTATTTTGTTCTTGGCCCTTTGTAGTGTTTAACTTTGCCTTACTCCTTATCTTTGAAAGGTTGTTTTTAGTTCCTATGGCATCCATCAGATATTTTCTAACACGATCACGTATTTCACCTTTTTGATTTTGACCAAACAACAGAACACTAGGTGTGAACCCTGTAGTTCTATTAACAGTATTGTTAATAGCAAATTCAATCTTAACTAGGTGTTTATCCCAGCTACCTGTCGAATTTGCATCACATTCCTTTGCAAGCATAGGTATAACAACACGATTAATGCGTTCGACTTGCCCGTTCGATTGTGGCGAATGCGTCGCAACCTTTACGTGTTTTATACCGTGTTCATGCAAAAATTCTTCGAACTCACTCGAGGTGAAACATGTTCCTCGATCAGAAATGATTCTATTCGGTCTTGAATAGTTAGCAAAATAGGACTTTAAACAAGCAATAGCTTTCTTACTTTATGTCGTTTTCCCTGAGTAAGGTTTGACAAACCTTGTGAAACCATCTACAACCAAGAAGATGTGTTTTTTTGTTTGCAAATTTGGCAAGGAACCAAGATGGTCGATATGCAAGGTATCAAAAAGCACAACTCCCTTAAGTATAGAATGTAAAGTGGCCTCTACCTTACCAGAGTGCGGTGAAAAGTATATACATACATTCAATGTGAGTGTCAATGCTTGACAATCAGTAATAATTTAAAAGCTTATGCCGATTAAATAGAATTTGAACCTTCGGAGAGCTTAAACAATTGAGAGGGTTTCCAATTCATAACTGTGATTTTTGCCTCAGCCTCAGTTGCACGTTTCGAAAAGTAGAAGACCGGGTGAAATTTCCCGTCTACTTGTTTCTGTACCAATACGGCTCCGAAACCAATACTACTGGCATCACAGTGAACTTCGGTATCGCAATGTGGGCTATAAATAGCTAAAATTGGAGATACTACTAACTTTAAATTCTAATTCTAAATTAAATTCTCAAATGTTTCCATCTCTCGTAAACCGAATACAAAGGGTGTATTTCTTCTCAACAGATCGTAGAGAGGTTTCGCGATTGAAGCAAAGTTCTTAATAAATTTTCGGATATATGAACATAGCCCGAAAATACTATGCACAACTTTCACACATGTTGGTATCGGAAAATTTTTGATTGCTTTTAGGTTGTTGTCATTCGGCCTGATACCACTTTGGTTAATTTTATAACCCAAATAAACTATATCTTCCTGCCAAAATTAACACTTATCAAATCGAAGATTAATACCATTATTAACAACAATGTTAATAACTTCCGTTATCCATAATGTCAACCATGTATATAATAATTTTTCCATCAGGGATTTAACTTTACAAAATGTGCTTCATATGCCGCTCGAAGACCGACGGAGCGTTTTTGAGGCCAAAAGGCGTCCTGGTTAATTCGTATTGGCCCAGTGGTGTAATAAACGACGTATACTTGATGGATTCGTCAGACAACTGAACATGATAGAAGCCAATTTGTCAGATCCAAAGTTGTAAAAAGTCATTTATCTTTAAGTCGATCGAGATGATCCTCGATTAAAGGCAATGGATTATTGTCACGTACAGTAACCTTGTTCAGTTCGCGAAAATCCACACAGAGCCTTAACTCCTCATTCTTTTTGTGAACTAACACAATAGGGGAAGCGTACGGTTAATTGAATTCCCGTATTATTTCACTTTTTTTGAGCATATGGAGGTCTTCGCGGTGTACAAAAGAACGGAGTGTCTTCAGACAAAACTATTCGCATTTTAAAATCTGTTTGTAGCTTGCATGCAGTTTTATTAATAAGATAAGCTGGTTCAATTATCTTTCGCACCATATTTTTATAAAAATCACTAATTGCTTCATTTATATTTATTTGTAACTCACCCCCCTCCTCGCCGATGTTAATGTTTAAAATTTGCTGGATAAAGTCACTATTCTCAGTTTTAATGTATTGTTGAGTATTTTCACCGTGATTCTTGAATACGTTTTGATGTCGAATGCCGTCGTTTGTCTTTTTAGGGCCTTGATTCATGTCATATTCTTGATTGATTTGAAGTGCTAAACCACTTATTCTAAAAAAGTTTCGACCTAAAATTACAGGATAATGCATTAAATAATTTTTTACAACAAATAGATCTAAGTTTATAAACTTATTTTCAAACAAGATACGAGTTTGTATACTGGATGAAACTAACAGGGCTCCCTGAGTCCATAAGTGTTAAAAGAGATTTAACTTTTTGCAAACTCCGCCGCCCACTGAAAGTCTAATATTCTCTCAAGCTCGTAGGCTTTTTTGTTGACTAATTGTGCATTCTGACACTGCTGGAGGAGTTAATCTCCCGTACCTCGCTGCTCCACATTGCCCATACTGACATTCGCGTTGTTGTTATCCACCACCATCACTGAGTCTTTATTTGCACATGCGCTTTATATATGTCCCGGTTTGCCGCACTTAAAACAAGTGATGTCTTGCTTGGCGTATTTTCCGCGCGATGTTCCTCGGGGAATGATATTGTTGTTGTTTGAAGTAGCTTCAGTTGTTTGAAGTAGCTTCAGTTGTTTTGCTTTTAGATGTGACAGTTGGCCGACCTTAAATATATGAAGCAGGTATTGTTTTGCATGTCTTTCCCACATTGCTTCGATACGAGTTTTGTGTCTGTTCTTTATATTTTCTTAGAGCAGTTTTGAGTTCCGCTAAATTGTTGGCGCTGTACAAGATGGTCTTACTTAATTCCGAGTCCGATATTCCTCTAATAATAAACTGCATTAAATCGGCGTCGTCGACTTCGCTATGTGATGCAATTTCCGATTCCCAAGTATATCGTCAGTATACACATCTGACTTTATTACAATTTTGCGGGATTGACTTTTAAGAGCACTTTAAAGTTCAGACCAATTTTTTGGAGAAATTGTTCTGATATATAACCTAGCAGTGCCGGTTAGAAGTCTCTTGCAGTACTAGTATTTACGTCTCTCATCTAGGCGTACTATCTCAGAGCACTCTTCAAACTGTTGTCTCCATCTTTCAATGGGGAAATTATCATCTCCACTAAATGGAATTATAGAATCTTCCACGTCCTTTGAACTGCAAGCACCGCTGGATTCTGCCCTGGTAGTTCTTTTTTTCCGCTAGTCGTCTTAGCTTCAGAATTTCTTCATCCAAACGTTGTTCCTCATTATCCTCAGCGTCACTTTCTTCACTTAATATGTTTCGATCAGTTTCAATTGAGTCTTCTGTCCCATTTTCTCTGTTCTGCGTGGTGACATAGTGCATCAATTTCCGGAGGATTTCTTCTTCATCCATTTCAAGTACTGCTTGGTTTACTCCCACTTTCAACTCCGGGTACTAACCGTAGTATGTAACTTTACATCTTTCAGTCTTACTACGGTTGCAGATTCTACGAAAACAGCCCACTCCTCGGACATTATTGAGTTAATAACTATGAGGTACACGCGATGTTACTCGTAGACAAACGAAACTTTGTACTGTTTGCAATAGTAAAATTGCACACTATCCCACTTCTGAAAACTGAAGTTGTATTTAAGTAAAAAAACAAAAGAGAAATGAAACTCGCACTCTGAAATGGTATAACACACTGTTTTATTTTATGCACATAACATGCCTTTATAGACATTCATACGAACTGCAAGTGAAGAAATGTCGGGGTAAACACCCCATACATTGGCTCGATATGCAGATTACATACACAGTGGTGCACAAAAGTATGTATCATTTAAAAATTATTTAATATTATTTTGCCTACATAATAATAATAATGATGATGATAGTTATAATAATAATAATAATAATAATAATAATAATAATAATAATAATAATAATAATAATAATAATAATAATAATAATAATAATAATAATAATAATAATAATAATAATAATAATAATAATAATAATAATAATAATAATAATAATAATAATAATAATAATAATAATAATAATAATAATAATAATAATAATAATAATAATAATAATAATAATAATAATAATAATAATAATAATAATAATAATAATAATAATAATAATAATAATAATAATAATAATAATAATAATAATAATAATAATAATAATAATAATAATAATAATAATAACAATAATAATAATAATAATAATAATAATAATAATAATAATAATAATAATAATAATAATAATAATAATAATAATAATAATAATAATAATAATAATAATAATAATAATAATAATAATAATAATAATAATAATAATAATAATAATAATAATAATAATAATAATAATAATAATAATAATAATAATAATAATAATAATAATAATAATAATAATAATAATAATAATAATAATAATAATAATAATAATAATAATAATAATAATAATAATAATAATAATAATAATAATAATAATAATAATAATAATAATAATAATAATAATAATAATAATAATAATAATAATAATAATAATAATAATAATAATAATAATAATAATAATAATAATAATAATAATAATAATAATAATAATAATAATAATAATAATAATAATAATAATAATAATAATAATAATAATAATAATAATAATAATAATAATAATAATAATAATAATAATAATAATAATAATAATAATAATAATAATAATAATAATAATAATAATAATAATAATAATAATAATAATAATAATAATAATAATAATAATAATAATAATAATAATAATAATAATAACAATAATAATAATAATCGCACTACTCGCACTACTGAAAGTCTGTTACACTGTTTTATTTAATGCACATAACATGTCTTTATAGACATTTATAGGAACTGCAAGTGCAGAGATGTCGGTACAATAACCACATACTTTGGCTCGGTATGCACATAATGTTACTCACTGGAAATTTCATTATACATTTTACATACACAGTGGTGCACAAAATATTTTGCCTACAGCTCGGCCATATTGATGGGGTAATCGACCATTTTTGAAAACTAAAATATAGAAAAATATTCAAATGAATTCATCTTGATATATGTACGCATGGATTGAGTAACAATTCAGTGGAAGAAAAATAATACTAGTCGAACAATTCAATTTCTTATAGTTAAATGACACTTGCATAGTAACAATCATAACAACATTTTTAGGCATATAAGTTATACATTTTGAAAGTTCCAATTCATGTTATGGTAGAAGTATTGTATTTACATTTCAAGAATCAAACCCCTCAGGACATTCGTCGGCTACATCTACATTCCGTTCAACATGTGTTTGCTCAACATTATAAGACCGCATGTTGCTTGGCGATGAAATACCCTTATACGGCAAACGGGTTAACTGCAAACCTTCAATATACCTGTCGTTACGTAAAACCTTCTTGATCTCATATGGGCCGCGATATTTTGCATGCAAATTTTTATTTACTCCTGGTGTGGTGGAAATATTTTTGATCATCACCTATTCGCCCTGCTTGTAGACCCTAGGTTTTTTGTGATGATCGTCATAATAAGTCTTATTTTGTTCTTGGCCCTTTGTAGTGTTTAACTTTGCCTTACTCCTTATCTTTGAAAGGTTGTTTTTAGTTCCTATGGCATCCATCAGATATTTTCTAACACGATCACGTATTTCACCTTTTTGATTTTGACCAAACAACAGAACACTAGGTGTGAACCCTGTAGTTCTATTAACAGTATTGTTAATAGCAAATTCAATCTTAACTAGGTGTTTATCCCAGCTACCTGTCGAATTTGCATCACATTCCTTTGCAAGCATAGGTATAACAACACGATTAATGCGTTCGACTTGCCCGTTCGATTGTGGCGAATGCGTCGCAACCTTTACGTGTTTTATACCGTGTTCATGCAAAAATTCTTCGAACTCACTCGAGGTGAAACATGTTCCTCGATCAGAAATGATTCTATTCGGTCTTGAATAGTTAGCAAAATAGGACTTTAAACAAGCAATAGCTTTCTTACTTTATGTCGTTTTCCCTGAGTAAGGTTTGACAAACCTTGTGAAACCATCTACAACCAAGAAGATGTGTTTTTTTGTTTGCAAATTTGGCAAGGAACCAAGATGGTCGATATGCAAGGTATCAAAAAGCACAACTCCCTTAAGTATAGAATGTAAAGTGGCCTCTACCTTACCAGAGTGCGGTGAAAAGTATATACATACATTCAATGTGAGTGTCAATGCTTGACAATCAGTAATAATTTAAAAGCTTATGCCGATTAAATAGAATTTGAACCTTCGGAGAGCTTAAACAATTGAGAGGGTTTCCAATTCATAACTGTGATTTTTGCCTCAGCCTCAGTTGCACGTTTCGAAAAGTAGAAGACCGGGTGAAATTTCCCGTCTACTTGTTTCTGTACCAATACGGCTCCGAAACCAATACTACTGGCATCACAGTGAACTTCGGTATCGCAATGTGGGCTATAAATAGCTAAAATTGGAGATACTACTAACTTTAAATTCTAATTCTAAATTAAATTCTCAAATGTTTCCATCTCTCGTAAACCGAATACAAAGGGTGTATTTCTTCTCAACAGATCGTAGAGAGGTTTCGCGATTGAAGCAAAGTTCTTAATAAATTTTCGGATATATGAACATAGCCCGAAAATACTATTCACAACTTTCACACATGTTGGTATCGGAAAATTTTTGATTGCTTTTAGGTTGTTGTCATTCGGCCTGATACCACTTTGGTTAATTTTATAACCCAAATAAACTATATCTTCCTGCCAAAATTAACACTTATCAAATCGAAGATTAATACCATTATTAACAACAATGTTAATAACTTCCGTTATCCATAATGTCAACCATGTATATAATAATTTTTCCATCAGGGATTTAACTTTACAAAATGTGCTTCATATGCCGCTCGAAGACCGACGGAGCGTTTTTGAGGCCAAAAGGCGTCCTGGTTAATTCGTATTGGCCCAGTGGTGTAATAAACGACGTATACTTGATGGATTCGTCAGACAACTGAACATGATAGAAGCCAATTTGTCAGATCCAAAGTTGTAAAAAGTCATTTATCTTTAAGTCGATCGAGATGATCCTCGATTAAAGGCAATGGATTATTGTCACGTACAGTAACCTTGTTCAGTTCGCGAAAATCCACACAGAGCCTTAACTCCTCATTCTTTTTGTGAACTAACACAATAGGGGAAGCGTACGGTTAATTGAATTCCCGTATTATTTCACTTTTTTTGAGCATATGGAGGTCTTCGCGGTGTACAAAAGAACGGAGTGTCTTCAGACAAAACTATTCGCATTTTAAAATCTGTTTGTAGCTTGCATGCAGTTTTATTAATAAGATAAGCTGGTTCAATTATCTTTCGCACCATATTTTTATAAAAATCACTAATTGCTTCATTTATATTTATTTGTAACTCACCCCCCTCCTCGTCGATGTTAATGTTTAAAATTTGCTGGATGAAGTCACTATTCTCAGTTTTAATGTATTGTTGAGTATTTTCACCGTGATTCTTGAATACGTTTTGATGTCGAATGCCGTCGTTTGTCTTTTTAGGGCCTTGATTCATGTCATATTCTTGATTGATTTGAAGTGCTAAACCACTTATTCTAAAAAAGTTTCGACCTAAAATTACAGGATAATGCATTAAATAATTTTTTACAACAAATAGATCTAAGTTTATAAACTTATTTTCAAACACGATACGAGTTTGTATACTGGATGAAACTAACAAAGCTCCCTGAGTCCATAAGTGTTAAAAAAAAATTAATAAGATAAGCTGGTTCAATTATCTTTCGCACCATATTTTTATAAAAATCACTAATTGCTTCATTTATATTTATTTGTAACTCACCCCCCTCCTCGGCGATGTTAATGTTTAAAATTTGCTGGATGAAGTCACTATTCTCAGTTTTAATGTATTGTTGAGTATTTTCACCGTGATTCTTGAATACGTTTTGATGTCGAATGCCGTCGTTTGTCTTTTTAGGGCCTTGATTCATGTCATATTCTTGATTGATTTGAAGTGCTAAACCACTAAAAAAGTTTCGAAATAAAATTACATGATAATGCATTAAATAATTTTTTACAACAAAAGTCTAATATTCTCTCAAGCTCGTAGGCTTTTTTGTTGACTAATTGTGCATTCTGACACTGCTGGAGGAGTTAATCTCCCGTACTTCGCTGCTCCACATTGCCCATACTGTTATTATCCACCACCATCACTGAGTCTTTATTTGCACATGCGCTTTATATATGTCCCGGTTTGCCGCACTTAAAACAAGTGATGTCTTGCTTGGCGTATTTTCCGCGCGATGTTCCTCGGGGAATGATATTGTTGTTGTTTGAAGTAGCTTCAGTTGTTTGAAGTAGTTTCAGTTGTTTTGCTTTTAGATGTGACAGTTGGCCGACCTTGAATTTATGAAGCAGGTATTGTTTTGCATGTCTTTCCCACATTGCTTCGATACGAGTTTTGTCTTTGTTCTTTATATTTTCTTAGAGCAGTTTTGAGTTCCGCTAAATTGTTGGCGCTGTACAAGATGGTCTTATTACAATTTTGCGGGATTGACTTTTAAGAGCACTTTAAAGTTCAGACCAATTTTTTGGAGAAATTGTTCTGATATATAACCTAGCAGTGCCGGTTAGAAGTCTCTTGCAGTACTAGTATTTACGTCTCTCATCCAGGCGTACTATCTCAGAGCACTCTTCAAACTGTTGTCTCCATCTTTCAATGGGGAAATTATCATCTCCACTAAATGGAATTATAGAATCTTCCACGTCCTTTGAACTTCAAGCACCGCTGGATTCTGCCCTGGTAGTTCTTTTTTTCCGCTAGTCGTCTTAGCTTCAGAATTTCTTCACCCAAACGTTGTTCCTCATTATCCTCAGCGTCACTTTCTTCACTTAATATGTTTCGATCAGGTTCAATTGAGTCTTCTGTCCCATTTTCTCTGTTCTGCGTGTCGACATAGTGCATCAATTTCCGGAGGATTTCTTCATCCATTTCAAGTACTGCTTGGTTTACTCCCACTTTCAACTCCGGGTACTAACCGTAGTATGTAACTTTAGCACGCGTAGAACATCTTTCAGTCTTACTACGGTTGCAGATTCTACGAAAACAGCCCACTCCTCGGACATTATTGAGTTAATAACTATGAGGTACACGCGATGTATATTACTCGTAGACAAACGAAACTTTGTACTGTTTGCAATAGTAAAATTGCACACTATCCCACTTCTGAAAACTGAAGTTGTATTTAAGTAAAAAAAAAAAAGAGAAATGAAACTCGCACTCTGAAATGGTATAACACACTGTTTTATTTTCTGCACATAACATGCCTTTATAGACATTCATACGAACTGCAAGTGAAGAAATGTCGGGGTAAACACCCCATACATTGGCTCGATATGCAGATTACATACACAGTAGTGCACAAAAGTATGTATGATTTAAAAATTATTTAATATTATTTTGCCTACATAATAATAATAATGATGATGATAGTTATAATAATAATAATAATAATAATAATAATAATAATAATAATAATAATAATAATAATAATAATAATAATAATAATAATAATAATAATAATAATAATAATAATAATAATAATAATAATAATAATAATAATAATAATAATAATAATAATAATAATAATAATAATAATAATAATAATAATAATAATAATAATAATAATAATAATAATAATAATAATAATAATAATAATAATAATAATAATAATAATAATAATAATAATAATAATAATAATAATAATAATAATAATAATAATAATAATAATAATAATAATAATAATAATAATAATAATAATAATAATAATAATAATAATAATAATAATAATAATAATAATAATAATAATAATAATAATAATAATAATAATAATAATAATAATAATAATAATAATAATAATAATAATAATAATAATAATAATAATAATAATAATAATAATAATAATAATAATAATAATAATAATAATAATAATAATAATAATAATAATAATAATAATAATAATAATAATAATAATAATAATAATAATAATAATAATAATAATAATAATAATAATAATAATAATAATAATAATAATAATAATAATAATAATAATAATAATAATAATAATAATAATAATAATAATAATAATAATAATAATAATAATAATAATAATAATAATAATAATAATAATAATAATAATAATAATAATAATAATAATAATAATAATAATAATAATAATAATAATAATAATAATAATAATAATAATAATAATAATAATAATAATAATAATAATAATAATAATAATAATAATAATAATAATAATAATAATAATAATAATAATAATAATAATAATAATAATAATAATAATAATAATAATAATAATAATAATAATAATAATAATAATAATAATAATAATAATAATAATAATAATAATAATAATAATAATAATAATAATAATAATAATAATAATAATAATAATAATAATAATAATAATAATAATAATAATAATAATAATAATAATAATAATAATAATAATAATAATAATAATAATAATAATAATAATAATAATAATAATAATAATAATAATAATAATAATAATAATAATAATAATAATAATAATAATAATAATAATAATAATAATAATAATAATAATAATAATAATAATAATAATAATAATAATAATAATAATAATAATAATAATAATAATAATAATAATAATAATAATAATAATAATAATAATAATAATAATAATAATAATAATAATAATAATAATAATAATAATAATAATAATAATAATAATAATAATAATAATAATAATAATAATAATAATAATAATAATAATAATAATAATAATAATAATAATAATAATAATAATAATAATAATAATAATAATAATAATAATAATAATAATAATAATAATAATAATAATAATAATAATAATAATAATAATAATAATAATAATAATAATAATAATAATAATAATAATAATAATAATAATAATAATAATAATAATAATAATAATAATAATAATAATAATAATAATAATAATAATAATAATAATAATAATAATAATAATAATAATAATAATAATAATAATAATAATAATAATAATAATAATAATAATAATAATAATAATAATAATAATAATAATAATAATAATAATAATAATAATAATAATAATAATAATAATAATAATAATAATAATAATAATAATAATAATAATAATAATAATAATAATAATAATAATAATAATAATAATAATAATAATAATAATAATAATAATAATAATAATAATAATAATAATAATAATAATAATAATAATAATAATAATAATAATAATAATAATAATAATAATAATAATAATAATAATAATAATAATAATAATAATAATAATAATAATAATAATAATAATAATAATAATAATAATAATAATAATAATAATAATAATAATAATAATAATAATAATAATAATAATAATAATAATAATAATAATAATAATAATAATAATAATAATAATAATAATAATAATAATAATAATAATAATAATAATAATAATAATAATAATAATAATAATAATAATAATAATAATAATAATAATAATAATAATAATAATAATAATAATAATAATAATAATAATAATAATAATAATAATAATAATAATAATAATAATAATAATAATAATAATAATAATAATAATAATAATAATAATAATAATAATAATAATAATAATAATAATAATAATAATAATAATAATAATAATAATAATAATAATAATAATAATAATAATAATAATAATAATAATAATAATAATAATAATAATAATAATAATAATAATAATAATAATAATAATAATAATAATAATAATAATAATAATAATAATAATAATAATAATAATAATAATAATAATAATAATAATAATAATAATAATAATAATAATAATAATAATAATAATAATAATAATAATAATAATAATAATAATAATAATAATAATAATAATAATAATAATAATAATAATAATAATAATAATAATAATAATAATAATAATAATAATAATAATAATAATAATAATAATAATAATAATAATAATAATAATAATAATAATAATAATAATAATAATAATAATAATAATAATAATAATAATAATAATAATAATAATAATAATAATAATAATAATAATAATAATAATAATAATAATAATAATAATAATAATAATAATAATAATAATAATAATAATAATAATAATAATAATAATAATAATAATAATAATAATAATAATAATAATAATAATAATAATAATAATAATAATAATAATAATAATAATAATAATAATAATAATAATAATAATAATAATAATAATAATAATAATAATAATAATAATAATAATAATAATAATAATAATAATAATAATAATAATAATAATAATAATAATAATAATAATAATAATAATAATAATAATAATAATAATAATAATAATAATAATAATAATAATAATAATAATAATAATAATAATAATAATAATAATAATAATAATAATAATAATAATAATAATAATAATAATAATAATAATAATAATAATAATAATAATAATAATAATAATAATAATAATAATAATAATAATAATAATAATAATAATAATAATAATAATAATAATAATAATAATAATAATAATAATAATAATAATAATAATAATAATAATAATAATAATAATAATAATAATAATAATAATAATAATAATAATAATAATAATAATAATAATAATAATAATAATAATAATAATAATAATAATAATAATAATAATAATAATAATAATAATAATAATAATAATAATAATAATAATAATAATAATAATAATAATAATAATAATAATAATAATAATAATAATAATAATAATAATAATAATAATAATAATAATAATAATAATAATAATAATAATAATAATAATAATAATAATAATAATAATAATAATAATAATAATAATAATAATAATAATAATAATAATAATAATAATAATAATAATAATAATAATAATAATAATAATAATAATAATAATAATAATAATAATAATAATAATAATAATAATAATAATAATAATAATAATAATAATAATAATAATAATAATAATAATAATAATAATAATAATAATAATAATAATAATAATAATAATAATAATAATAATAATAATAATAATAATAATAATAATAATAATAATAATAATAATAATAATAATAATAATAATAATAATAATAATAATAATAATAATAATAATAATAATAATAATAATAATAATAATAATAATAATAATAATAATAATAATAATAATAATAATAATAATAATAATAATAATAATAATAATAATAATAATAATAATAATAATAATAATAATAATAATAATAATAATAATAATAATAATAATAATAATAATAATAATAATAATAATAATAATAATAATAATAATAATAATAATAATAATAATAATAATAATAATAATAATAATAATAATAATAATAATAATAATAATAATAATAATAATAATAATAATAATAATAATAATAATAATAATAATAATAATAATAATAATAATAATAATAATAATAATAATAATAATAATAATAATAATAATAATAATAATAATAATAATAATAATAATAATAATAATAATAATAATAATAATAATAATAATAATAATAATAATAATAATAATAATAATAATAATAATAATAATAATAATAATAATAATAATAATAATAATAATAATAATAATAATAATAATAATAATAATAATAATAATAATAATAATAATAATAATAATAATAATAATAATAATAATAATAATAATAATAATAATAATAATAATAATAATAATAATAATAATAATAATAATAATAATAATAATAATAATAATAATAATAATAATAATAATAATAATAATAATAATAATAATAATAATAATAATAATAATAATAATAATAATAATAATAATAATAATAATAATAATAATAATAATAATAATAATAATAATAATAATAATAATAATAATAATAATAATAATAATAATAATAATAATAATAATAATAATAATAATAATAATAATAATAATAATAATAATAATAATAATAATAATAATAATAATAATAATAATAATAATAATAATAATAATAATAATAATAATAATAATAATAATAATAATAATAATAATAATAATAATAATAATAATAATAATAATAATAATAATAATAATAATAATAATAATAATAATAATAATAATAATAATAATAATAATAATAATAATAATAATAATAATAATAATAATAATAATAATAATAATAATAATAATAATAATAATAATAATAATAATAATAATAATAATAATAATAATAATAATAATAATAATAATAATAATAATAATAATAATAATAATAATAATAATAATAATAATAATAATAATAATAATAATAATAATAATAATAATAATAATAATAATAATAATAATAATAATAATAATAATAATAATAATAATAATAATAATAATAATAATAATAATAATAATAATAATAATAATAATAATAATAATAATAATAATAATAATAATAATAATAATAATAATAATAATAATAATAATAATAATAATAATAATAATAATAATAATAATAATAATAATAATAATAATAATAATAATAATAATAATAATAATAATAATAATAATAATAATAATAATAATAATAATAATAATAATAATAATAATAATAATAATAATAATAATAATAATAATAATAATAATAATAATAATAATAATAATAATAATAATAATAATAATAATAATAATAATAATAATAATAATAATAATAATAATAATAATAATAATAATAATAATAATAATAATAATAATAATAATAATAATAATAATAATAATAA
>OY019130.1:59815544-59818044 GCA_955652365.1 Eristalinus aeneus | reverse complement strand
GTCGCAACCTTTACGTGTTTTATACCGTGTTCATGCAAAAATTCTTCGAACTCACTCGAGGTGAAACATGTTCCTCGATCAGAAATGATTCTATTCGGTCTTGAATAGTTAGCAAAATAGGACTTTAAACAAGCAATAGCTTTCTTACTTTATGTCGTATTCCCTGAGTAAGGTTTGACAAACCTTGTGAAACCATCTACAACCAAGAAGATGTGTTTTTTTGTTTGCAAATTTGGCAAGGAACCAAGATGGTCGATATGCAAGGTATCAAAAAGCACAACTCCCTTAAGTATAGAATGTAAAGTGGCCTCTACCTTACCAGAGTGCGGTGAAAAGTATATACATACATTCAATGTGAGTGTCAATGCTTGACAATCAGTAATAATTTAAAAGCTTATGCCGATTAAATAGAATTTGAACCTTCGGAGAGCTTAAACAATTGAGAGGGTTTCCAATTCATAACTGTGATTTTTGCCTCAGCCTCAGTTGCACGTTTCGAAAAGTAGAAGACCGGGTGAAATTTCCCGTCTACTTGTTTCTGTACCAATACGGCTCCGAAACCAATACTACTGGCATCACAGTGAACTTCGGTATCGCAATGTGGGCTATAAATAGCTAAAATTGGAGATACTACTAACTTTAAATTCTAATTCTAAATTAAATTCTCAAATGTTTCCATCTCTCGTAAACCGAATACAAAGGGTGTATTTCTTCTCAACAGATCGTAGAGAGGTTTCGCGATTGAAGCAAAGTTCTTAATAAATTTTCGGATATATGAACATAGCCCGAAAATACTATGCACAACTTTCACACATGTTGGTATCGGAAAATTTTTGATTGCTTTTAGGTTGTTGTCATTCGGCCTGATACCACTTTGGTTAATTTTATAACCCAAATAAACTATATCTTCCTGCCAAAATTAACACTTATCAAATCGAAGATTAATTACAACAATGTTAATAACTTCCGTTATCCATAATGTCAACCATGTATATAATAATTTTTCCATCAGGGATTTAACTTTACAAAATGTGCTTCATATGCCGCTCGAAGACCGACGGAGCGTTTTTGAGGCCAAAAGGCGTCCTGGTTAATTCGTATTGGCCCAGTGGTGTAATAAACGACGTATACTTGATGGATTCGTCAGACAACTGAACATGATAGAAGCCAATTTGTCAGATCCAAAGTTGTAAAAAGTCATTTATCTTTAAGTCGATCGAGATGATCCTCGATTAAAGGCAATGGATTATTGTCACGTACAGTAACCTTGTTCAGTTCGCGAAAATCCACACAGAGCCTTAACTCCTCATTCTTTTTGTGAACTAACACAATAGGGGAAGCGTACGGTTAATTGAATTCCCGTATTATTTCACTTTTTTTGAGCATATGGAGGTCTTCGCGGTGTACAAAAGAACGGAGTGTCTTCAGACAAAACTATTCGCATTTTAAAATCTGTTTGTAGCTTGCATGCAGTTTTATTAATAAGATAAGCTGGTTCAATTATCTTTCGCACCATATTTTTATAAAAATCACTAATTGCTTCATTTATATTTATTTGTAACTCACCCCCCTCCTCGTCGATGTTAATGTTTAAAATTTGCTGGATGAAGTCACTATTCTCAGTTTTAATGTATTGTTGAGTATTTTCACCGTGATTCTTGAATACGTTTTGATGTCGAATGCCGTCGTTTGTCTTTTTAGGGCCTTGATTCATGTCATATTCTTGATTGATTTGAAGTGCTAAACCACTTATTCTAAAAAAGTTTCGACCTAAAATTACAGGATAATGCATTAAATAATTTTTTACAACAAATAGATCTAAGTTTATAAACTTATTTTCAAACACGATACGAGTTTGTATACTGGATGAAACTAACAAAGCTCCCTGAGTCCATAAGTGTTAAAAAAAAATTAATAAGATAAGCTGGTTCAATTATCTTTCGCACCATATTTTTATAAAAATCACTAATTGCTTCATTTATATTTATTTGTAACTCACCCCCCTCCTCGGCGATGTTAATGTTTAAAATTTGCTGGATGAAGTCACTATTCTCAGTTTTAATGTATTGTTGAGTATTTTCACCGTGATTCTTGAATACGTTTTGATGTCGAATGCCGTCGTTTGTCTTTTTAGGGCCTTGATTCATGTCATATTCTTGATTGATTTGAAGTGCTAAACCACTAAAAAAGTTTCGAAATAAAATTACATGATAATGCATTAAATAATTTTTTACAACAAAAGTCTAATATTCTCTCAAGCTCGTAGGCTTTTTTGTTGACTAATTGTGCATTCTGACACTGCTGGAGGAGTTAATCTCCCGTACTTCGCTGCTCCACATTGCCCATACTGACATTCGCGTTGTTATTATCCACCACCATCACTGAGTCTTTATTTGCACATGCGCTTTATATATGTCCCGGTTTGCCGCACTTAAAACAAGTGATGTCTTGCTTGGCGTATTTTCCGCGCGATGTTCCTCGGGGAATGATATTGTTGTTG